>JAUMHN010168200.1:0-22252 GCA_032360265.1 Heliamphora ciliata
TCTCTATCCCTCATCTTTTAATATTTGCATTGGTTATATATCTGCATATCTTGCTTTATTGCTATATTAAAAGATTTTTAAAAAAGGTTTTTAAATTACTATTGCCTTTTTTAAAGACCCAATTCACCCCCCCTATTGGGTTGCCTAGTTCCAACAGAGACAAGCTCCCACAATTCCTTGGCGAACCTATCCTCACCTAACAATCTAGTATCAAGTTGTCATTCCTTGGCTAATTGTCCTACCAGATCAAGTTTTCCTCAGTTGCCAGTTCAAGCAACCAATTGTCAGCTCCCCTGCCTGGATTACCACTGCCTGGTTAGCCACTCGAGAGAGTTCCTTCTCCGGAATGACGATTATTATGCTGAGAAGGTGATAACAGAAACCAATCTCCATTAACTCTGCATCACCATCACTCAGAGAGGCAGACAAGATGGTCAGTCACCAAACCATCTTGTGAGCCTATGTCCTACTTTGATGGACCCCTCCACCCACCATCTCGAACCAAGGTGGGTAACAGAGGGAAAAGTGTTTATAGAGGGGTCTTTTCTACACCTATCCCTCTTTACCCCACCAATAAAGATTCTCCTTTGGACCGCCCAAGGAATCTTGGGTTCTAATTTCCTCAAACACTTCAGCTACTTTGTGACTTGGCATCGCCCCCAGCTAGTTATTCTCACAGAAACAAGAATAACTAGGTAGGAAGGAGAAGCATTCTGAGTGCAAATTGGCTACGCGGTCATTTGCATGCTGGAACCCTCGGGCCCAACAGGAGGCATATGGTTCTTGTGGAACAACTTCCAAATCGAATGCAACATCTTCCAAACTCACCAAGAGAGGATCTAAGCATTTGTGTGTGCTCCTCCAAGACCTCCAAGAGAATGACTCCATTTTGTAATCGCTTTTCCAAGAAATATAAAATCTACAAGTTTTCAAAAACTAAATCATCACAATAAAATATGCATACATACATCCATAAATGCATGTATGTAGAGGGGCATTAATGTGGGTATTTAGTACACGTTGCCGTCGGGCAAGCAACCTAACCTCCTTGCCTCCGGACAAGTAGGTCATCGGGCTAATCTCCGTATAGGCCCTCGGGCCAATCTTCTTGCCTCTGGGCAAATAGACCATCGGGTTAGTCTCCATGCAGGCCATTGGGCCAACCCCTTCTGGGCAAGTGGGCCAGCCCACAGCCCACAACCCACACCATCTCCAACATTAACATAGTCCTAAGCTGGGAGTAGGGCCTAGGCACCTCCTTGCTCGGGAACAAAGGAGGCACGTGGTTTGGAGGCTAGAACTCTTGGGCTTGTCAATAGAGTGGTGCTCAAGCAACTCCATATGACTGGTCATAGAGAGAGAGAGATGCCTGACCAAGACACATAGCTCCTTCAAGCTTAGGAGCTGGCATTTGGCAAACCAAACTTACAAACATTGTGATACGCTGTATGATACCTACCTCAGCATATCGTACAGGACACCAGAGCCAGCAGATCATATCTGTAGAACCAATGGTAGGTGGGACACCCATCGTCCTTAGTGATCTTGAAGATACTGGTGTCCCTCCACATCGCCTATAAATGGTCACACTCTTTCCAGAGCATATCATCTTCAACCAGATCATTCAACTTGTCCATATCTCTGATTGCTCTCCACTGCCACCCTCTTTCTCTATTTCTAAGGTTGTCCTGAGTTCTCACCTCCTCCACCTCCGGCATCATCGGACCACTGTAATGCACTCCATCTTTCTAGATTTCAATAATACTATAGGGAGTACAATAGAACAATACATTGAAAAGATATCGAAAGAAGTTCTTAGAGAGTCAAAAGTGAAATGCCCTACAACTAAACGATATTTTGTGGTGGAATGAGAGTTCCAAGTCATAGTAAAAGTAGAAAAGGAATGTTTTAATAGGTGGTCAGAGAATAAAATTGAGGACAATTTTAAGAATTATAAACAAGTTTATAAGGACATTAAGAGAACCGTCAGAGATGTTAAATTAAAAACTTACGATAATTTTTATACTAGATTATGTAGTAAAAATGGAAAAAGAAAATTTATGAAATCGTTAAGTGGAGAGAAGGAAATACAAGAGACCTTACTTAAGTTATATGCATAAAAAGTGAGGACTTAAGGGTGTTAGTGAAAGATGAGGATAATAAGGAAAGATGGAAAATTAATTTTGAGAAATTATTAAATGAGTATATATTGAAAGGTTTGAAGGAGAGAAATCTGATAAGTTGGAGGAAACTAAAGAATATTATTGCAGAATAAGAAAGTTTGAAGTGAAAACTGCAATGAAGAGAATCAAATCAGGTAAGATTTTTGGACTAGATGATATTCTTGTGGAGGTGTGAAAATGCCTAAGTGAAGCGGGAATATCTTTCTTAACATAGTTATTTACTAAAATCATAATGATTAGGAAAATGCTCAAAGAATAGAGAAAAAGTATTCTAGTACCAATATATAAAAATAAAGGAGATATTTAAAATTGTAATAGCTATAGAGGTATTAAGTTAATGAGCCATACAATGAAGCTATGGGAAAAAGCAACTAAACATCGTCTAAAGTTAATAACAACAGTGTCACAAAATCAGTGTGGTTTTATGCAAGGTAGATCAACTATGAAAACAATCCACCTACTTAGTAGATTAATAGAGAAGTATAGAGAAATAAAAATAGGCCTTCATTGTTGGGAAAAATTAAACAAAATAGCCTACAGCGGAATAAATATTTTTTCCTCATTTTGTGCTTAATTAAAAAAGATCAACAATAGAAGAATAAATAAATAATCAAACAAAATTGAAAGACGTCGATTTTTATGTGAAAAACCCTTAAGGGAAAAAACCACGAGACTTAAGTACGATTTTAAATCTTCACTATGTCAAAATAATGAGTTTACACAATTTACTCTTTAGGTATACCCAGAGGATGATAATATCAAGAATAATATTCTAAAAATAACAAAATATTGATTATTCTTTACTGTAAGGTAGATTTCGACCAAATAAATAAAAGTAGGTTTAGATCTCACCTATTGACAATCAAGTGCCGAAAGTATGCCCCTAAAATTTCACAATGATCGGGTTTTATTTGACATCCGATCCGTGCACAAAAATGGGCTGTTTCTTCCTTGCCAAAAAACCTCTTATCGCTCATTATTTTGCCGCAAATCTCAAATCAGAGAATTAATTTGCTTTCTAATTGATTTGGCCACCGAATCCAAGGGGATTTATATATATGCTACCTATTAATGCTATTTCCAATATCAAATAGGATTCCTAATGTGATAAGGTTTCCTAAGAATTCTAATGGGATTGTGTCGCCACCCAAAATGAGCAGACACCAACATTCATATGGTTTTTGTAGACTTAGAAAAAAACCTATGATAGAGTGCTAAGAGATATCATATGTTGGGTGTTGGAGAGAAAGAGAATGACAAAGGGGTACATTGGTGTAATAAGATACATGTATGATGGAGCTGCCACTACAATTAGATCACCTGCAGGAGAAGCAAGTGAATTCCCGATTACAGTAGGATTGCACCAAAAATTAGTTTTGAGACCTTATTTCTTTGTCTTAGTTATGGATGAATGGATTAAATATATTCAAGATGATGTTCCTTGGTGTATGTTGGTCGCTGATGAAATTGTCTTAGTGAATGAGAATATGAGTAGAGTGAACGCTAAGTTAGAAATGTAGAGAGAAGCTTTGGAGTCAAAAGGGTTTTAAGTAAGTGGAAACAAAACTGAATATATAGAATATAATTTCAACAGTAATAGGAGTATTAATAGTGAAAAAGTAAAGATTCAAAATCAAGAGATACCTAATACTCAGAGTAAATATTTAGTTATTTCGGTTTGATTATTAACAATGATGAAGAGATTGCAAATGATGTAACTCATAAAATCAAAGTTGGTTGGCTCAAGTAAAGGGGTATTTCTAGCGTTCTATGTAATCGATGGATACCTACAAGATTAAAAAAAAATTTATAAGACAATTATTAAACTAATGATTTTATATGGAACAAAATGTTGAGTGGTTAAAAAGATCACATAAATAAGATTAGTGTTACTGAAATGAGAATGTTAAGGTGAATGCGTTGAAAGACTATGAAAGATAAAATTAGAAATGAAAAGATTCATGGAATGGTAAGGGTTGCACCAATTGAGGATAGGTTGAGAAAAAGAGATTAAGGTGATTTGGACACATACAACGTAAACTAATTGATGTAATAGTAAGAAAAGCAACAAGATCATGGATAATAAAAATACTTTGGGGAGGGGTAGACCTAAGTTGAAATTGGATGTTGTATTAATAAAATATATGAACTTATTAGAATTAGCTCAAGATATGGCTCTTGATACAACAAAATGGCGTAAAAAAATTCATGTAGCTGACCTCAATTGATTGAGACAAATGCTTAGTTTAGTTTAGTTTAGTTAATCTTAAGAACTACACTTCAAAGGACCTTTGCAATTTGCTGCCTTATGAACTCTTCAAAGCTTTCCTGCATAATGAGACTCTATTTGAAGTTTAAGTATTGTGCCTTTTCTTTTGTTAGCTAATTTCCTTACTTATTGGACATGTGAATAATTTTCATGCTTAGATATTTGCATTATAGTTTACATGGAATGTTAAGAGTAGCTTGATATTTGAGGGGAAGGAAAGAAACCTTCTGGATGCAGTGAGTTAAGCTCGTGAATAAGTATATACTCTTTTTGCTACTGTATATTTGTCAATAAATTTGGAATGCATGGTTCTTGAAGGCATGGATGTTCAGTTTGAATATTGTTTGATCAGTTTTGTCTGTTCATCAATGTGGCTTGGTATGAATACATATAATTGATCTACTATGAACATTAGATCTTACGATTCCAATGAAAGAGTAATGTTTTACCTTTGGAACGTGGTGAAATTACCCTAAGGGGCTCAAGCGACGAATGTTCAACCTATTTCATCGCTTTAAGCTGATGCCATTATCTGATGTTTTGATCATAAAGTCATATTTATCACAAGTTTTAAACGTGACAGTTCCACACTCTGGTTATCTATGTTGGCATTTAGTTTGAGAATGTTTCTTTAAGTCATATTTATCACAACTATGAACTTTGATTCTCTGAGTTGAAGCTCCTAACAGACCTTCTACTATATTCCCGATAAGATTTCCAAACGTAATGTGGGCTACGATCTTTCGAGAATTGGTATCGTCAAAACTTGATCAATCGTAGTCTTGAAAGACAATAACAAAAATTGGTTCGGCCTATCCATATATTTATAGGTTACAGCAGATACCTGTAGAGTAATTATAACATAGATTTCTACTATGACTCAGATACCTTTCCAACTATTTCTGTAAATATGCAAACCTCTCAGCAGTTTCTGCAATTATGAAAATCTTGCAGCAGTTTCTACAATTATGATAAAATACTAAATTACAGTTCATACCACTAAAGAACTGTATTTGCACTTCTAGCCATAATCTCAAAATCAATTGCATTGAGCTCTTGTTATTAAATGCTTAACTCATCTTCCTACGTTAAGATTCCCGATACCTGCCAATTAAATTTAATTACTGACAATTTAATTTAATCGGGATCTTTGAAATTCCTTAAACCCTTCCGCTTAACTTATTTGACTACCGAATAATTAAATCCATATGTAGGGTTTGGCCCGGTCAAAACTGATAAGTTTTCTTAAGGGGGTATCGTCAACTCCGAACAATCAGGACGTGGATTCCGTCAATAATTAATATTCACTATATAATTAATATCACTATCCAACTCACCAGGACTATTGACCCATAAAAGATTGCACTCTATTGAATCAAAACAACAAATATTAAATATATGCAAATAATAATTATTTCGGGATTAAGAGCATGAGCACTCATAATAACCTTGGGGTGTAAATTAATTTATATAGCCAGTATAAAATTAATTACTCCAATGTGATCCTGTTCAATACACACAAAGTGTACTAGTACATAGAGTTGAAACAATAGACGACGCTATTAACTGTTTCTCGTAACAAAAACAAGCCTACTAAACTCTGTGCTACAGTCGTACCGATGGTTTATCCAATTTCATCTAAACTATGAACAAAACTTATATTCTGCAGGAACCTATATTCTGGTCTTCTGTGTGCAAGTCATACTCTACACACCAGATTAAATACTATATAGAATAAAGGACAACCACACATAATATTAAAAAAATAATATTGCATTAATTGTTTATTAAGGTTCTCATAAAATGAAAAAATAATTTTATTAAAAATAAAATTAAATACTAAAATTAAATAAAATCTATAATTTTTAGAATATAACCCTAACAACATTCCACTTATATTCAAAGCTATACTGCCATACATTTGACTCCCATGCCCTTTACATGACTATCAAAAGTCTTAGCCAGTAGGCTCTTTGTAGAAGGATCTTCAAGGTTGTCCTCTTATGCAATCTTGATCACAGCAATATCACTATTCTGTACAATTTCTCGTATCAGGTGATACTTATGCTCAATGTATTTTTCTTTCTTGTGGACTCTTGGTTCTTTTGAGTTTACAACCGCTCTGCTATTATCACAATAAAGTGTAATAGTCATTTAAACTAAAGGCACCACATCTAGATCCAACAGAAAGTTTCTAAGCCAAACGACTTCCTTGGCTGCTTCAAAAGCTGCTAAGTACTCAGCATCCATGGTAGAATCAATAATGCAGGACTGTTTGATACTCTTCCAACTTATAGCTCTACCTCCCAAGGTAAACACAAATCCTATGGTAGACTTACGAGAATCTTTGTCTAATTGGAAATCTGAGTCTGTGTACCCCAAAGGTACTAGACTGTCTGCCTGATAAACCAACATGTAATCCCCAATCGTTTTGCAGGTACTTGATTATATTCTTTACTGCAATCTAATGCTCCTACCCTGAATTAGACTGATATCTGCTAACCATGCCAACGGCAAAGCAAATGTCAGGTCTGGTACAAAATATAGAATACATTAGGCTTCTTATTGTCAAAGCATAAGGATCCTCCTTCATCTTCTCTATCTCATCAAGTGTCTTAGTTCTTTGATCCTTAGGTAGGTGACTCCATGCCTGAAAGGGAGAAACTCTTTCTTGGAATCCTACATGCTAAAATGAGCAAGGATGTCATCAATATACTTTGCTTGTGATAAGTCTAACATCTTTTGTTTTTGATTTCGCAAAAGCATGATCCCAAGGATGTGACTGGCTTCTCCCAAGTTCTTCATATTGAACTGCCCGACTAACCATACTATTATCGAAGATAACACCCCCACATTGTTTCTGATGAGCAAGATATCATCTATATAAAGTACTAGAAAGACCACAACGCTTCTATCACGCTTCTATACACACAAAACTCATCTGGACTTTGATAAAAACTATAAAATTTTATGGCTTCATCAAATCGAATACTCTAAGACCTCGATGCCTGTTTAAATCCATAAATAGATCTTTTAAGTTTGCACAATATGTGCTACTGGCCCTTTACTATAAAACCGTCTGGTAGTACCATATAGATACACTCGTCACGACTTCCGTTACGAAAAGTTGTCTTGACATCAATTTGTAAAATTTCATAATCAAAATGATCCGCAATGGATAAGAGAATCTGGATAGACTTAAATATGGCTACAGGCGAAAAGGTTTCCTCATAATCGATCCCTTCTTTCTGAGTGAACCATTTTGTAAGAAGCCTAGCTTTGAAGGTTTTAACTTTCCCGTCTGCTCATCTCTTTCTCTTGTAGATCTACTTACATCCAATGGGTTTTACCCCATCAGGTGGTTCTATAAGTTTTCAGATCTGATTGGAATACATAGATTTCATCTCTGAATTCATAGCCTTTTTTCAAAGATCTACATCTTTGTCCTGGAGTGCTTCATTATAGTTACAGGATTCGGTATCTAGTTCTGTTAGGACCCTATCGAAAGACTCTCTTAAGATCATATACCGATCAGGTTGATGAATAACCCTTCCACTACGACGAGGCACTACATGCGTCTGTGTACTAGCAATAATGCACTGTGCAGAATCTGACCCCTATGGACCATTATCCACATGCTCGTCTGGCATGTTAATGGTAGCACCGTGATCTGGTTGGGGTTCTGCACTTGTCCCAATAATCTTTCCACTACGACGAGGTAATGGGATATTAGTGACTTGTGGTTTCTCTTTCGTTTTACTGGTATTTCCTCTCAATTCTTCCAAGATAATTTTACGTTTGGGCCTGTGATCCATAATATAATCCTCTTCCAAGAATTGAGCATTAGTGCTAACAATGACCTTTTGATCCTTAGAATTATAAAGTAAACCACCATTCATTCCCTTGGGATACTCGATAAAAAAAATAAACATCTGTCGTCAATTCCAACTTACCCACATTTCCTTTCAGCATATATGTTGGACACCCCCAAATCCGAATATGTCTTAGACTAGGCTTACGTCCAGTCCACAATTCTGTGAGAGTAAAAGGTAGTGACTTAGAAAATACCAAGTTCAGAATATAAGTCGTTGTCTCTAATGCAAGTCCCTAAAACAAATTGGATAATTTCGAATAACTCATCATTGACCTTACCATCTTCATATGAGTTCTATTCTTTTTTTTGCTACACCATTCTACTGTGGAGTGCCTGGTGCAGTCAACTGGGATATAATCACTTCAGATGACAAGTAATTCCTAAACTTTCCAAAGAGGTACTCGCAACAACGATTGGATCATAGTGACTTGTTACTTTTACCCATACGCTTTTCTGTCTTCGGCTTGAATTCTTTGAATTTTTTAATGCATTCAGACTTACGGTACATCAGGTAAATGTATCCATAGCTTGAGTAGTCGTCAATAAAACTAACGAAGTACTCAAAATCACCTCTAGCCTGGATAGTCATAAGACCACACACATCAGAGTGAACCAGCTCCAACGATTCTTTAGCTCTATACCCATTGTCCGAAAAGAGCATCTTGGTCATCTTACCCTCGAAGCAGGACTCGTAGACTGGAAGTGCCTCCATTTCTAATGAACATAAAAGTCCATCTTCTACCAGTCTATTTATCTTTTTAGATTAATATAACCTAAGTGTAAGTGCTAAAGAAACATTTGGTTTATTAAAGAAGAAACCTTTCTCTTATATGGTAAATTAGATGTGCTATTCAATTTAGTCAATTATAGTGTAGGAGAGATTGGAGTAATAACATAAAAATATCTACCAATGTACCAAAATAGATAACCATTCATTATCCTTAATAACCACAGAGTTATTAAAATAAACCAAATATTCGTCTTTAACTAATCTATAAATGAAAACCAAGTTCCTTCTAATGGAACGTACGTAATGACAATCTCTCAGTATTAAAATTCAATCTCTACTAAATTTAAGAGTGACATCTCCCACTGCAACTGTTGTCACATTTGTATTATTATCCATATGCAAGTAAATCTTCCTATGAATAAGTTGTCAAATTTTTTAGAATTCCTGTAATAAATTATAGACATGATTAGTGACTCCCGTATCTACACACTAAGTACCGGTAGATAACACCACTAAACATGCTTTCACAACCAGTGAACAAAAATTACCCTAATTGTTCAGCTTGCTGAGATAAACTAGACATTGTTTCTTCTAGTGCCATATCTGGTTGCAGTGAAAACATCTGTCTTACGGCTTTTCACACCAGTCCGTGGCCCACTAACTACCTTGGAAATTGTGCCACCATATTTATAAATATTTTTCTTCTTCTTACCTTTCAGCCTAGAAGAAGAACCCTTTTTTAAAACGAACACATTTCTTATTATCCTAAGAACACCCTCAACTGTTAAAGATATATCCATATTTCTTTTTCAGTCTACATAGTTTGGTTTCGTTAGTTTATTTTTTTTTAGCATAACCGTGAGTGTATTGAAAGTCATTTTAATCCTGAGAATCACATAATTAGAAATCATTAATTATGATGAGCAAAAATTTTAAATTTTATTTTAAATTGATTTTCTCTACCATTTTAAAAAAATCGCCAGCAGCCTAGTTGTAACCACCCGATTTGGACCCTAGTTGTAACAACCTGATCGATAATGACCTATGTAAAGACCCTACCTAAACCCTAAGTATTAGTGATGAATAACCCATGAGGCCATAGAACATGGAAGAGGTTCGAAAGCCTAACTCGACTCGAAAACCCTAAATTCAATCCAAAAAACTCTAAAAAGGTCCAAAACTCAAGTAACAAAATTTTAACACCCTAAAAACCTCCCAACATTCTAAATTAAGTAATTATCATGAAATAATGAATTAAAAATTAAAAAATTTAATAATTAGAGTAAAATAACCATTTTGCCCTTCGTATAGTAAAAAGTTTAAAAAACCTAAATCTTGACACATGAACACCCTAAATCAGATATTTAAGTACAATTAAGTAGCAATAGACAAAATAACATCAAAAATAACAAAAATATCCCTTAGTGGCTGTTCACCTTGGAAGTTGTGCAAAAAGTAGCTTTTTGCTTTGTTTTAAGCTTAAAAAGATGAGAAATGTATTAAATTAAGTATTATGATGATCTAACACTTGTTGAACAAGTAACATACATAATAATATGGTATTATAGGCTAACATAAGCAAACAAATCATTATTAAAGTTTCCATACAATAAAATAAGTCAAAAAGTCATATATTATCAAATTACCTTAATTTGACTTCAAAGACTACATCTATTTAATCAATTACTATGAAAATTATGATAATTCATAGGAATACTAAAACTATCATAAATATACTAAAATAATAAGTTTCGGTAGAAATAGACACCAAAAAAATATATCAAATTAACTTTTAAAGCATTTTCTTGCATAAAAAAAACGCAAACCAAGGTAAAACTCCTAGATTGATTGAGATCAAATTTTTTGTCTCCCAAACTGATCCCTAGCATGAAATCCCTCAACCAAATCTGATATATCTCTCTCAAATATTGCACGAAGTCTTATCAATTCAGGTGAAGCCATGTGAAGGAAGAAGAAAAAGGACTTAAATGACATCATTTTTTCCCTAAAGCCTTGCCTATATAAACAAGCCAAACACCCTCTTTCCTGTAGGGACTTGGTCCCTTGTTATTTTCTTGTATTAACGAAAACGAATATATCATGTCCATTGGAAACGTTTGTAAGTGTGAATGTTGCGTAAGAATTAAAACTTGAATTGGTGTATATGTTTTCTAATAATATAGTGAGTGTGGGTTAATGCATGAGAATGTTGTTGAGTGGTGCTTATCGTGTGTTTGGTTCAGTTTTGACCTTTGTGATTTAGGATTTCTGCCAGTTGACCGCTCGAGCAATGGGGGTCCGCTCGAGCAGTGTGGTGCGTATCGTGTATTTGGTTCAGTTTTGACCTTTGTGATTCAGGATTTCTTGCAGTTGACCGCTCGAGCGGTGGGGGTCCGCTCGAGTGGACATGTGGCCGAGAGGTCTTGAGTAAGGGGACCGTTCGAGCAGTGGGGGTCCGCTTGAGCGGACTATCGCGGAGCAGACTTTTTAAAAGTCACGTGAGACTCATTTTCTTGTCATTCTTTTCATATCTCTCTCTCTCTAGAGCAAAGGTGAGGACTAGGGTTTGTGTTTGAGAGTGTTGGAGCTTCCTTGACCTTTCTTGAGATGACTCCTTGCTTTCCTCTTGGTGGCTCAACTGTTGGAGGCTCGGTCTTAACGTTGGAAGCCTTATTATCACCTTTTGGTTTGAGATCCTCGTGTTTAAAGCTTATTAGAGAGATTCTCTTGGTCCTAAAGCTTAACTAAGGTAGGATTTAAGACTCTTTCTAAATATCTATGTGATATGTGTTGTATTTTCGATTCTATGAACATAAAAGCATGAAAATGGTATTTTCAAAATCTTAGGTTAGGATTTGTGGTTATTGGAGGTTAAATCTTAGATTTATAGAGGATTTAACTAGATTCTATTTTTGTGTTGTCGTTGCATACGGTTGAATTTGAAAAATGTTGAGTTAGGGTTTTAAATTGAGTTTAAACCATGGAAAAATTTGGTGGTTTTGGGGTGAGGGACCCATATGTTGAAATTGGTATGATTTTTGGGTAAATTGAGGGTTGGGATAACCTCTTGTGCTTATATCTCATGAATTGTGTGGCACATGCTTGTGTCGAGTATGAAAAATTGGGGGGTGTTTAATGTAAAACCAGAAATCGTATGAAATGATTAAAATACCGTGTAATGAAATTGAATAATTAAGTTTGGGCATGAGTTGCTCCTCGATAAAAGACCAAAAACTTGTGCAATGTAAGGTAGGCCCTTCCTTCGGGTTAATCCCTGTAAAAGCGTGCTCTTGGGCGGCTCACCCATCGATGTTTCTGAGGAAAACCAAAAACGTATGCTCATCGTGTCGGGCTATAGAACAGATATTTATCCCTCAGACCTCGCGTGGACTGGTGGCGATAAATATGCCGGGATCTATAGGCGCCATCCGACCTTGGCACTGAAATGAATTGATGGATAAATTGGGTTGGTAAAACCTTAATTGGATAAAATGATGGGATGTGAAAATGTGTTGAATAGTTTGTGAATGATAAGATGATTGGGTCGAATGGTTAGTTTCACCGAAATTATGAAGTATGAAATGATAATCCTTTTACACAAAACTTGGCAATGTATCGGGAATTTGACTTGGGAACAAACGACGTGTTTTTCAATTACACTTATGTGTGCATCCCGCATAACTGTCCTACGAGTTTCGGCTCATGTTGTTTAACAACATTTCATATGATAGCGGGAAGAAGGTTTTAAACTGAGAGGATGGATGCCGGACCCTTTTTGAGTAGTGGATATAATTACCCCTTTATTTGTACCATCTTTTGAGAAAGAAAATTATAAAGATGTAATTCTTTCTTGAACTTGGATATTGTTTTGTGGGTTGGAGTAACCCTTTTGTAAGACCCTAAGATCCTGTTCATATATTTGTATGCATGTGAGGACGTTGGATTCGTACTTTGAGTCAAATTCCTTGATTCTCGGGTGATACACTATGGTTTCAAATGTTAAAATTCCAAGTCTTTGGGGTTAAATGATGTTATTTCCTTCTAAATACATGTATTTACGTTATATTTATGCCTCTTAAAAAGCATGCTTGAGACTTATGATAATCAAATATTTTCTCGGCTTTCAGACAAATCTTCAAGTTTTTGGCCAGGATGCTCTCGGGTACCTCATCGCTCGAGCGGTGGAGGGCCCACCCTCCACCGCTCGAGCGGACTTCGCTGGGTGGTTTTTCATAAAAAAAAAATTGTTTTGAATAGGGTTTGCCTAAATATGTTTAAACTATCTTTTGGGTTATAAAGTGAATATTTTCAGGGATTATGTTTCAAAAAAGAAATGATCACTTTTATTGGTGAAACTTTCTATCCTTTCTCGGGTTTTATTATTTCAAAATTGGGGCGTTAAAGATTGGTGTTAGAGCTGTAGGTTCGAATACCTAGGAACCATGGGCATGATTGATTCATTACGTGAGAGTTTCTATTGATGTGTGACATCCATGACTTGGTGTGCTAGCATGAAGCATTTTAAGTATAACTGGACATTTGCATGCTATGTAGTGTTTAAGTATGGAGATTGGACTTTTAGGATGATATGTTTGGCCCTGGGGCGACCGGTCGAGTAGTTTGGGGTTCGAGTTAGAAAGGCATTTGGCCGATGTCCGTTCTAACCAGAAATCCAAACGAGTTAGCTGGATTGACGTGTCATTCCTATTAGTCTCCTTCGTTATGAGTTGTATAAGGTGCATTGATACGAAGATTCGTGTGAGGTGATGTCTTGTTGAAGAGGGATGTTATCTGTGAAAGATGAGTTCTTGTGAGCTTGTGTTGATACCTATCCTTGTTCCTTCTTATTTGTAGAGTGATGATGCCGAGACGTGGTAGGAGTCGAGGCCGCGCGTATGCCCAGGTTCCGAAAGAAGGGGACGTTCATGCCCTATAGGAATATGTGGGCGGTGTTGATGTTGTGCAGGAGATGCTCTCCACAATGAGAGCAATGACCGAGGTAACTAGGGCTGGAGTGAGGGCACCTGAGCCAAGGGCCTCTGTAGCGATGATGGAATTCCAACGGTTGGATCCTCCAACCTTCTCTAGGGAGTTGGACCCTAAGGTTGCTATCGAGTGGTTTGAAGTAACCACAACGATCTTAGACACCCTGGAGATTGGGGAGGATGAGTTGCGTGTTAGGTTGGCACCATTCCAACTTTGGGAGGATGCAAGAGAATGGTGGAAGTTTGCTAAGATCACCGTAGATGGCACATAGACCACTTTTACTAGGGTCTTTCTGGAAAGGTATTTTCTAGGTTCTTCACAGGATGTGTATTGGGAGGAGTTTCTCTCCCTTATTCAAGGGAGTCTTACCGTGGTTCAGTACAAGGCTAAGTTCGCGAATTTGTCATGATTTGCACTTGATATGGTGTTAACGGAGGAGTTACGCACTAAAAGGTTTGAAATGGGCCTTCGACCTTCAATAAAAGACAAGATTGCAGCGTTGGGTTTTCGAGTCTATATCGAGATTGTGGAAGCCTCTATCTGAGTAGAGAATGCCATGGCGAAGAGTCGCAATATTAGGAAGAGCAAGTCACATTAGGGGGCTTTCAGTATGCGCACCATCTATGGGTTCATCAGGGCATTCTGAACATCGGGAAATGGTATGCTACACATGCAAGTAACCAGGGCACCGTGCAAGGAACTGCCTACAGGGAGGACAGCAGCAACACTAGGGTCAGACTCAGAGGAGGACCCCACTTTCATGTTTCTAGTGTGGTTAGGTGGGTTACTGACGGCGCGATTGCCTCAAGGAAGGAGTGTTCAGGGTGCTACTGGAGCACATCAAGTGCAAGCGCCGCAAGGGCGACAAGGATATGGTCAGTCGCAACAGCCTTCGGGGGTATAGTCAGTAAGAATAGGAGGAGGTGCTACTTCAGCTTAGTAAGTGAGGTAGCTGGGAGCTAGTAGGGGAAGTAGTGGACAGAATCAGGGGAATCAAGGGCAAGTGTATGCTCTCGTGGAGCCCAGTACTTCAATGGTACTTATCGCGCCAGATACCGCAGCCAGTCCTTCAATTATACGAGGTACATTCTTAGTGTACCATTCTTGAGCCAGTGGTCTCGTTGACACCAGAGCATCGCATTCTTTCATCTCATCTGCATTCGCATTCGCATCCGCATTGGGGTGAGAGATAAACTTGTTGGGTAGTACCTTATGTTAGGGTTGGTATACTGAAAACCATATTTTTGGTATTTTATTTTATTTTAATAAAATTAATTTTCTATTTTATGAAAATTTTTATGAGCAATGTGTGTGTATCATTTTTTTAATGTTATGCATGGATGTCCGATATTCTGTATAGTATTTAATCTGGTGTGTAGAATACGGCTTGCACACAGAAGATCAGATTTTAGATTCTTATAAAATATAAGTTTTATGTTCACAGTTTAGATGAAAATGGATATACCATCGGTACGACTGTAGTACAGAGTTTTAGTAGGCTTGTTCTGGTTATGGGGAACAGATAATAGCGTTGTTTATTGTTCCGACTCTCTGTGCTAGTACACTTTGTGTGTATTGAACATGACATTTTGGGTAATTAATTTTATACTGACTATATAAATTAATTCACATCCCAAGGTTATTATGAATAGTTATTATCCTCTTAATCCTGAAATAATTATTGATTCGCGTATATTTAATATTCGTTGTTTTGATTTATTAGAGGGTGTGATCTTATATGGGTCTATATTTTCGGTGAGTTGGATAGCGGTATTATTTATATGACGAATATTAATTATTGACAGAATCCACATCCCGAAATATCGGGATTGACGATACCCTCTTAAGGAAACTTATAGTTTTGACCGGGTCAAACCTTGCAGGTGAATTTAATTATCTAGCGGTCAAATAAATTAAGCAGAAGGACTTAAGGAATATCAAGATACTGACTAAATTAAATTGTCAGTAATTAAATTTAATTAGTGGATATTGAAAATCTTAATGTAGGGAAAAATGGTAAGTATTTAATAACAGGAGCTAAATGCTATTTGGTCTTGAGATTATGGGTCAGAGTGCAATTATAGTTCTTTAGTGGTGTGAACTGTAATTCAGTATTTTATTGAAATTGCAGAAATCGCTGCTAATTTTCCATAATTGTAAATACCGCTATGAGGCTTGCTTAATTGCAAAAACCACTGATACGTGTTTGTGTTCCACTGAAAGTTTTACTCATAATTACTCCCCAGATCCCTACTGTAGCCCTATATATATGCGGGTAGACTGAACTAGTTTCATAACTTGCCTTCTAAGACTAATGCTGTTCTGGTTCTGTTGATACGAGTTCTTGGAGGATTATAGCCCATACTATATCTTGGAATTGCATAAGAAAAAATAGTAGAACATCTGACAGGAGCTTCAACTCGGATTCAAATCGTAGTTGAAGATTCATCCGGTAAAAAGGTATTTATCTAAACTAACTTCGGGTGCACCAGTTTTATTTTGATCGTTCGTCATCAAAAGTTTTATTTGGAGCCCGTTTTGGCGATTGCCCGTCCAGTTAATTTTTTCTGTTAATCGTTTGTAAAAACAAAGATTTTGGCTGTCTTGCTTCCAACAATTAATATCAGAGCTGTTTTGTTTTTTGTTTCAATTATCGGGGCCGGATAGTTTTAAAACTGTTGCTAACTTTATTTTGTAGGCGTTCTAATTCTGATTTTATGATTGTCATTTATTTTTACATGTTTGATTGAATGGTGTGAATGATTATTATTTTTTTAATCATGGGGGTTGACCGTGATAGATTGAATGTGAGCCTTCGAGACATAGCTAGTTTTAGGATCGATGTAATAGCTAGTTTTATATTTTTAAATATTTGTTTAGATTATTTAAGAACATGTTTAATATGTCCAAGAACACGAAGAACAGAGGCGGCATTGGCGGTAGTTTGGGTTTTGATGGGCTACAGATCGCGGTAAGGTTTTAATAGTTTTAAACGATTTTTTCTAGTGAATTTTTCAGCAGTAGTTATGTATAAAAACATCATATAAAACAAGTCAAAACAACAAGGAAAAATCACCAAAATAGTTCGGTTCTGGCGGCTTTGCCGGCAGCAGTTCGACGACGATTTTTATGATTTTTCGGATCATTTTTGGGACTATTTTTTGAGAAGTTTTTTAAACATAAAAAAGAAGTAAAAAATACCTCAAAATATTTTCAAAAACCAGAAAAACACTGGGCCAAATTGTGCATTAAAAAAGAAAAAAACAACAGCGATTTTTTCTGGCGACGGCGGCGCTACAGTAGCAGATTCTTGGTAGTTTTCCAACAGTTTTTGGACTGTTTTTGAGTAGATTTTTTGATAGAAAGATTCTACTTTTCAATAGCTTTCTAATGATATAAAATACGTCGAAAACGGAGTTCGGATGAGGACGAAACGGCCTTGGGAAGTTAGCGATTAAAGGTTGCGGCGCTGGGTGCGGCGCCAATAGCTTTGGGCAATCTTTTCGGCAGTTTTTTTGGGCTGTTTTTGACCAGTTTTTTCATAGAAAAATAGTACTTTATGAGAGATTTTTTTTGATACAAAGTACGTTGAAAATCGAGTTCGAGAAGAGGTCGAAAAAACCCCGGGAAGTTAGTTGCGCAATGCTAATGAGGACAGCAGCGTTTTTTGAGGTTCAGACAGTTTTCTCGGCCGTTTTTTGGGTAGGTTTCTAGAAAATTTTTTGACAGAAAAATCCCATATTTGGAGAGCTTTTCACTGATATAAAGCTCGTCGAAAACGGAGCCCGGATGAGGTGATAGGAGCCGCCTAAAAGTGGCGGTAAGGCAGCGCGGGCAGTGGCTAGTGGTGGTCCGACGGTTTATCTCTCCCGGGGTTGCTTTGTGTTGATTTTTTAATATATACGAGACTGATATGATATATCAGTATATATCTGATAGTATCAGGAAAGCCTGATGCAATCAATACACTAAATCAAAGGCGAATATGGATTGAAACAGCTGATTCTCTAAGAGAGACTAAAACACATCAGTGTTTTACTTCAATCATAAAACTAGGATATATGCATATCATGTTTATATATATATATATATATATATATATATATACTGCGTAGATGATTGCATATCTGTTTTATTTATCCTGTTAATTTAATTAATTTAATATTTTGATTTTAATTAAAATATTTTGTAATGAAAAATAAAATTAAATTTTTTTAATTAATTAATTTTAATTAAATAAAAAAACTTTAGATATTTTACTTTTTACAAAATATCACGTTTAAGATGATTTTTTTTTAAAAATTGGATATCTTAGAATAGCGTGGGAATTAATTTTGAATTTTGAATTAATTAAATGAAAAATATTTAATCTAAATAAATTATTATTTTTTGAAAAATGTGGAATAAAAAATAAAATAAATAAATACCTTTAATCACTACCTTAACTAAAAAGCTAAAGGAAAAACTGTACATTTATTAAATTTTATTTGTTACGCATTTAAACACGAAAAGATGGTTTAATAAATTAGAATATTTGAAATCATGTACATAAAAAAATATTTGATTCTTTCAGATTGTGTTTTTTGAAATTAATAAATTTATTTTATTTAAATAAATTTTTATAACCCTAAAAAATATTTTAAAAATCTAAGTAGAAGAGGAAATTTATTCACAGATAAATCATGTGGTCTCCATTACCAGTTTGTAGGCGATGCAATTAAACCCTTCGTGTCCGCAGTAAGGCCTTCCTTCCCAACATACAAATTAATTGCAGTATCACTAGTACAAACCTCATTTAGGAATAATTCTGGATAATTGTTAGTGTGGATCACTTCTCCATCTGAAGGGTTTATTGCGAAGCGATTAATTTGAGATTATGTGATGGTTAACACTTAGCTATATATAATAGTATCCTCTCCATCTGAGTCGCTGCTATTATATACTAGACCGAAACTATGTCAGCTATTTAATTTTTCTTCACATGGTCAGTTGTCTAGGTAGTAAAATTAAAAGAAATTGGCATGTCTGGTCTTATGAAGGATAGTAGACGTCCTCCTATTGAGACATGCTATTATCAGGTTGCCAGGCTGCAGGAAAATTAATTTCAAAAGGGCAGAGGGAACCAAATTAAAATAAATTTAAAATTTTGCTAATCATAATTAACAATTTTTTTTAATTATGTGATTCTCAAGATTAAAATGGCTTTCAACCCACTCGCTTTAATACTTAAAGAAAACAAACTAATGGGACTGAATTTTGTTGGCTGAAAATATAACTTGGATATAGCTTTAACTACAAATGGTATTCCTTCAATACTAGGAAATGCGTTTGTTTCTAAAAAAGATTCTTCATCTGAGTTGAAATGTATGAAGAAGAAAAAGTTTCAGAAATAGGGAGACACGGTTTCCAGGGTAGTTAGTGGGCCACGGACTGGTGTGAAAAAGTCGAAAGATAAATATTTTCACTGCAACCAGACTCGGCACTGGAAAAAGTTATATCCAGTATTTCTCAAAAGGCAGAACAAATAGGGTAATTTTTGTTCACTGGTTATGAAAACATGTTTAGCAGTGTTATCTACCAATACCTGGTGTGTAGATACGGGAGCCACTAATCATATCTGTAATTCATTACAGGGGTTTTAGGAAACTCGACAACTTAGTGATGGAGAGATTTACCTGCGTATGGACAATAATACAAAGGTAACAACAGTTGCAGTAGGAGATGTCACTGTCAATTTTGGTAAATATTGGATTTTAATATTGAGAGATTGTCTTTATGTACTTGTCATTAAAAGAAACTTAGTTTTCGTTTCTGGATTGGCTAAAGACGGATATTTGGTTTATTTTAATAACTATGTGATTTTTAAGGATAATAAATGGGTTATCTGTTCTGGTACATTGGTAGATGATCTTTATATTATTACTCCAATCTCTCCTACATTACAATTGACTGAAACGAATAATACATCTATATTACCATATAAGAGAAAGTTTCCTTCTTTAATGAACCAAATGTTTATTTGCCACTTATGTTTGGGTCATATTAATCTAAAAAGAATAAACAAACTGATAGCAGATGGACTTTTGAGTTCATTAGAAGCGGAGGCACTTCCAATCTGTGAATCTTTCTTAGAGGGTAAGATGACCAAGAGGCCCTTTTTAGCTAAAGGTTATAGAGCTAAAGAACCATTGGAGTTAGTTCATTTTGATGTGTGTGGTCCTATGACAATCCGGGCTAGAGGTCGCTTTGAGTACTTCGTCAGTTTCATTGATGACTACTCAAGGTATGGATACATTTACCTAATGCACCGTAAGTCTGAATGCTTTGAGAAATTCAAAGAATTTAAGATGGAGGCGGAGAAGCGTCTGGGTAAGAGTATCAAATCACTATGATCCGACCGTGGTGGGAAATACCTCTTTGGAGACTTTAAGGACTACTTATCATCAGTGGGGATTACATCCTAGTTGACTGCAGCTGGCACTCTGTAGCAGAATGGTGTAGCAGAAAGAAAGAATAGGACTCTTAAGAAAATGGTAAGGTCTATAATGAATTATTCAGATTTACCCGATTCATTTTGGGGATTCGCTTTAGAGACAGCGACTTACATTATGAACTTAGTACCTTCTAAGTCAGTACCTTCTACTCCCACAGAATTGTGGACCGAGCGTAAGCCTAATCTGAAACACATTCGGATTTGGGGGTGTCCAGCACATGTGCTGAAAGGGAACGTGGGTAAGTTAGAACCGAGGACAGAAGTCTGTTTCTTTATAAGGTATCCCAAGGGAACGAAGGGTTGTTTGTTTTATAATTCTAAGGATCATAAGGTCATTGTTAGCACCAATGCCTGATTCTTGAAAGATGATTATATTATGGATCTCATTACCTCGTCGTAGTGGGAGGATTATCAGAACATGTGCAAATCAAGAACATGGTGCTGATGCACAAGGTTCTGATTTTGCACAGCGTGTTACTGCTAGGACATAGACATAGGTAGTGCCTCGTCGTAGTGGGAGGGTTGTTCATCAACCTAACCGATATATGTTCTTGAAAGAGTCTTTTGATAGGATCCTAGTAAAACTAGATACCAAGCCATGTAACTACAATGAAGCACTTCAAGACAAAAATGCAGATCTTTGACAAAGGGCTATGAATTCAAAGATGGAATCTATGTATTCTAATCAGGTTTGGAAACTTGTAGAACCACCCGAAGGGATAAAATCCATTGGATGCAAGTGGATCTATAAGAGGAAGAGAGGAGCAGACGAAAAGGTTAAAACCTTCAAAGTTAGGCTTGTTGCTAAAGGGTTCACTCAGAAAGAATGGATCGATTATGAGGAAAACTTTCGACGGTAGTCATGCTTAAATCTATCTGAATTCTCTTATTCATTGCCACTCATTTCGATTACAAAATCTGGCAAATGGACATCAAGATAGCTTTCCTTAACAGAAGTCTTGACGAGTATATCTATATGATATAACCAAACAGATTCATTACAAAGGGCCAAGAACGCATGTTATGTAAGCTTAAGAGATCTATTTATGGACTTAAGCAAGCATCGAGGTCTTAGAACACTCGATTTGATCAAGCCATTAAGTCTTATGATTTTTATCAAAGTCCTGATGAGTCCTGCGTGTACAAGAAGCTAACGAAAACGTGGTGATCTTCTTAGTTCTTTATGTAGATGATATATTGCTCATCGAAAATGATATGAGTGCATTATCTACCGTTAAAGTATAGTTATCTGGACAGTTCGATATGAAGGACTTGAGAGAAGTCAGTCACATCTTTGGGATCACGCTTGTGCGAGATCAGAAACAAAGGATGTTGGGCTTATCACAAGCAAAGTATATTGATGATATCCTTGCTCGTTTTAGCATATAGGATTCCAAGAAAAGATTTTTTCCTTCCAGGCATAGAATCACTCGATCCAAGGATCAGTGTCCTAAGACACACTATAAGATAGAGAGGATGAAGGCAGTTCCTTATGCTTCGGCAGTAGGAAGCCTCATATATGCTATACTTTGCACTAGACCCGACATCTGCTTTACTGTTGGCATGGATAGAAAATATCAGTCTAATCTAGGACAAGAGTATTGAATTGCGTTAAAGAATATAATCAAGTACCTAAAAAGGACTAAGGATTATATGTTGGTTTACCAGGCAGACAGTCTAGTACCTTTAGGGTACATAGATTCAGATTTTTAGTCAG
>JAUMHN010168308.1:0-22246 GCA_032360265.1 Heliamphora ciliata
AATTTTATTTTTTATTACAAAATATTTTAATTAAAACTGAATATTCGAATTAATTAAATTAACAGGATAAATAAAATTAGTATATATTATCCACACAGTTAATAAAAAATTAAAAACAAAAAATAAAATTTATTCCGATTTTATGATCTAATTAAAACTCTAAAGAGTTTCAGTCTCCTATTTAAGATAAGCTTTCAATTTGGATAAACACTCGAATCGTGTTTGTGTTGGAATCCGGTGCTGCCATGTTTGATTAGGAAACTTGCGGTTTTTGTGCCAGCTTTTGAAACAGCGGGAAGCTATTTAGAATTTAAATGCGCCACACATCATCATCCATGATTCTTTTGATCTACGTGGCTTAAGCTTCAAAAGCAGTTCCCAAGCGCAGCTTCCAAACCGCACTAAACTGATGATCCAGCGCTTGCTTTTGTGCGCCTTGGAAACCGAACCTACTGTTTGGTTTGGCGCTAGCTATGTTGGCACTGGAAATCGTGGAATCTGGGATTTGCAAAGCTACTGCCGCAACTTGCGTGTGGGCTTGGAATAAGTTGCTGTGATTGCCGCATGCTGCCCTTGATTGCGCCACGTATGGCGCTGCTGCTAAGAAATTGCTATTTTTGTTGCTTCAAACCACAGCTGCGCTACTGTTTGCTTCTTGAAATCGAAAACAAACACAACAGCCACGGCTT
Source organism: Heliamphora ciliata (assembly GCA_032360265.1). Taxonomy (NCBI): domain Eukaryota; kingdom Viridiplantae; phylum Streptophyta; class Magnoliopsida; order Ericales; family Sarraceniaceae; genus Heliamphora; species Heliamphora ciliata. Next base: position 690 of record JAUMHN010168308.1, read on the forward strand.
GCTATGGAATCCGGCCTTGTGCTATAGCCGCCTGGAGCTGCTTGCCTTACACGCACAAAAACGTTGCAACAGTGTTTGTTTTGCACGCACAGTATTTGGAATCCATGAAAATTGCTTGCTTTTGTGTTGGAGAAAAACCGGCGCCTGTGATGTTTGGAAACCAGCCGGCTGTTTGCTGTAAGACTGTTTTGGATTCTTGCGCACTGTTATGATTGGCCCTCACTTTTGATGAAAAAAAAATTGCTAAAACAGTTTCAGAAAACAGGTTTGATGCGCCATTGTTTGGGAACCGGCGCTGAACCTGCTGCTTGGGACAACGCTGCGGAAACAGTGTTGATGGAGACCGGCGGTTCTTGCTTTTGCTTCAAGCTTCTTATTTTTCCTTTTTTTTTTTAATTTTATCCAGAAAAAAAAACTTAAAAAAAAACTGTTTGAAGCAACTAAAAACCGCGGCTAAAACCGCCAACCACCGCCGGTTGCCACCACCAACCACCACCGTACCTGTTCTTATTTCTTTTTTTTTTCTAATAAATAAAAAAAAAACTTAAAAAATATAAAGAATTTTACATCGAAACCTATATCCCGTAAGTTCATATTCAATCTAAAAATAATTAATTAATCACGGTCAACCCCCGTGATTAAAAACAAATAATTAAATCATTATCCACGTATTCAATCAAATATGAAAATAAATGATAATCATAAAATCAGAATTTAGAACGCTTACAAAACAAAGTTAGCACAGTTCTAAATATACCCGGCCCCGATAACCTTAAACAAAAAACAAAACGGCTCTGATACCAATTTGTTGGAAGCAATACTGTTAAGATCATTGTTTTTGAAAACGATTTTCGGTAAAAAATTAACTAGACGGGAAAACGCCATAACGAGCTCCAGATATAACTTTTGACGATGAACGATCAAAATAAAACCCGTGCAACCAAAGTTAATTTAGAATAATACCTCTTGTCGATCTAATCTTCAACTACGACTTGATTACGAGTTGAAACTCTAGTTAAATCTTTTACTGTATTCCCTTACGCGATCCTCGAACGTAGTGTGGGCGACGATCCTTCGAGAACTTGTACCAGCAGAATCCCAACAAATTTAAGTCATGAAAGACGAAAATAATATCATAATAATGATATGAAATCATCAAAATTGGCTCAGCCTACCCGCATATATATAGGGTTACAGCAGGAACCTGTTGAGTAATTATGAGTTAGACTTCTAGTGGAACACAGACACCTACTAAAGGTTTCTGCAATTATGGAAACACATACAGCGGTTTATGAAATTTTCATAAAATACTGAATTACAGTTCACACCACTAAAGAACTATAATTGCACTCTGACCCATAATCTCAAAACCTTCTTGCATTGAGGTCCTATTATTAAATGTTTACTATTTCTCTCCACGTTAAGATTCCCGATACCCGTCAATTAAATTTAATTACTTACAATTTAATTTAATCGGCATCATGATATTCCTTAAGTCCTTCCGCTTAACTTATTTGACCGCCAGATAATTCAATCCACCTACATGGTTTGACTTGGTCAAAACTTATAAGCATACTTAAGGGGGTATCATCAATCCCGATCATTCGGGACGTGAATTTCATCAATAATTAATATTTGCCAGATAAATAATACCACTATCCAACTCACCGAGAATATAGACCCATATAAGATCGCGCTCTCTAATGAATCAAAATAACGAATATTAAATATACACAAATTAATAATTATTTCAAGATTAAGAGGATAAGCACTATTCATAATAACCTTTGAGTGTGAATTAATTTATATAGTCAGTACAAAATTAATTATCCAAAATGTTCCGTTCAACACACACAAAGTGTACTAGCACAGAGAGTCGGAATAATAGACGACGCTATTATTTGTTTCTCGTAACCAAGATAGGCCTATTAAAACTCTGTGGTACAGTCGTACTGATGAAATGTCCATTTCCATCTAAACTGTGAACATAAAAACTTATATTCTGTAAAAACTTAAAATCTGGTATTCTGTGTGTAAGACGTATTCTACACACCAGATTAAATACTATACAGAATATTAGACATCCATACATATTAAAGAAATGATACACATACATTGCTTAAACATATTCCCATAAAATGAAAAACTAATTTTATTAAAAATAAAATTAAGTACTAAGAACATGGTTTTCAGTATACTAGCCCTAACAAATCCATGACCTTACCTCGCAGCAATCAACAGCAATTGGGCTGCACCTCCATCACCCATACCAAGACCCCAACTATGGCTTCATCCTCTCCGAGGAAACACAGTTCATATATAAAAGAGATATAGAGCATAACAACCTAAGGTTTGATACATCATATTATTTCTAATAGATACCACATAATCATGCTAACACTTAGCCAATTAAGATCATCTTAAACAAATTTGACATACCGAGGAGCACTGACAAGGGTGACGAGTCAATTTTGGCAACCTACTTAGATTCTTTGCTATAAAGTATTTCGGCCAAATGCATTTCTAACTGGGCTTCCAAGTTTGTTAATCCAAATGCCCGAAGGCAAGACCAATCATTCCTAAGGTCTAACCTCTATGCTCACGTATACATAACATCCTCATGCTCAGCAGGTTATCATACTCATGTTATCAAAATATTTAAACGCATGCAATCAAGTACACGCAACCATCCTCACAAGGTGATGCAACCTCTCCCACGGCTCTTAGGTATTAAAACCTAGAGCTCTGATACCAAGTTGTCACGTCCCAAAACTTGGGTCACATGAAACACCCACGAAAATCCTATTTTGAGATACCTAGATCCATCAAAACCACCCGAACCCAAACAGTTCAAAGAACATAAAAGAAAACGTGCTTAAAAATGTTAAAAAATGCACTTATGAGGATTTAGTTTATGTAAAAGAATATCCCAAAGGATGAAGGTCACAGTTCCCAAGAGCCATGGTTTAAAACAAACAAACAGAATTTTCAAACCATTGCCCAGACCGCTCGATCAGTCAAAAGACCGCTCGAGCGGTCCTTGCAAGGACACTAGTTTTCCACTCGAACACAAAAAAATAAAATGTTTACAAAGACCGCCCAATAGACTACTCGAGAGGTCCGTAAAGCGGTCTGGCTCTGGTGTTGGCCTGGGTTCGGGCCAGCATTCTACCGTGGCGGAGGCCTGGATTTGGGCCGAGTCACAGTCAACTTGTGGCGCTTGGCTCTGTACCCTTTAAGAAAATAAAGTTGCGCCTTCACCACCACCTGCGGGTTTTGGTGAGATGGTAAGCGCTTGATCCACAATTGGAATCAGAGCGAGGTCTCAAGTTTGATTCCCCATTGTGGAAGGCCTGTGTCTTATGGGTTGTGCGGCAGGTGCTGGGGGGGATTGTTGGCCTGGGTTTGGGCCAGCATCCTGCTGTGACAGAGGCCTGGGTTTGGGCCGAGTCACAGTCGACATGTGGTGCTTGGCGCTGTACCCTTTGAGGAAATAAAGTTGCGCCTTCACCACCACCTGCGGGTTTTGGTGAGATGGTAAGCGCTTGATCCACAACTGGACCTTTTTCAAAACACAACTTTTCACACCCAACACCAAAACATTTTCTAACCTTTTTGAAAAGCTTCCAAGGCATAGCCAAGCCCACTAAAACATGCCAAAACGAGGCTCAAAATCCTCCCTCAAGGCACAAGAGTTTATATAAAGCATAAACCAATCAAAAACCTTTCATTAAAACTTTGAACTAACCAAACAAAAATCGTAATATAAAACTACGAAAAACAACCACCAACCCATGGTTCCTCTCATGAATATACAACATACATGCATCGGCACCATGGTCATAAGAATTACAATACGCATGCTTTCAAATCTAAAACATGTTACATCATTACATGATGTATGAACAACCGATAAGAACCATCGGTTAACAAAACTACTAAAAATATCAAAAGCGAGTTTTGTCTTCGCCTCCTCCAGGGCTCTCCAAGATCAACCCACTTGATATAATTTACCTGAAAAGTTTTTAAATTCCATAATTTGAGCCAAAGCCCAATAGGTATGGAGTATCAATAAGTAAAAGCGTAACGTGCAATCATAGATTATATAAACAACACGATTACGGAAGTCTTAAAACGATTTTCCATCCTCAAAATCACAAGTTTTTATATAATCCAATAACGTCTAACAGTTTAATAAAACATTAACAAAACATTCTTTTCCAACCAAGTTCTCATAACCCACATTGATCCCTATGTACCGACTCTGTCGCACCAAGGAGAAAGGGAACAACTATAGACTCTCTCCCATTAGCCTAGGTTCCGGGCATCCAACGACCCGCTAAGTAATGACAAGTTCTAAATGAAGCTACAACAACAAATGCCTCCCAATGAGGTACGTCTCGCAATGAGGCAACCACTTCATTTACAGGGTTAACCCGAATGAACGAAGCACCTACTTGCGCAATGTTTTTGAACTTTCATCGTGAAGCAATGTCGGCCCAAGTACATACACATTTTTATGGCACATCTATGGAATCATTAAAAACACGTAGCTTAACTACGAAAATTTTTGTAAATACACATTGTCAAATACAAAACGTCCAACAACATTTCACCACATAATCCATTTAACCATGGAGATCGGTCAACATTTTCAAAATGTTTTCACTATTCCAACCTATAAACACCCGAATCTGACCAAGCCAAATCTTTGGCACCCGTCTTGAATGTGCTCCAATGACGAAAGTATGCGAATCATGCTCAATGATACTCCCAAGAAAGCAAAATCACAAATATGACTCAAAACCCAAAAACCCTAAAAACCCTTTAGGCCATGACATTCCCATCCTCACGGCCGCTACCTTTTTGAAAATCTTAGAACAGGCTGTGTCCTTACTTTCACGGTCGTACCCTATTTAAAAACCCTAAACTATGCCATTACATTCTTTGTCACGGCCATTGCTTGTTTATCCAAGCTGCGACTTAAAGTCGCAACTGTGCTTTTCATCACCATGTAGTTAGCTGCCGTCACTGTACAAAAGCAAAAGGTTAGCGGTCGTCACTATTTTTTCTTTTTGTAAAGGTAACAGCATCCTAGAAGGGGTTTGTATTGTCCACTTTGTCTATAAATAAGCAGCAATTCCAAGTAGAAACAAGAGAGAAGAAAGACTTTGATACCAAAACTCTACCTAAATACTCCCCACCCGGTACTCTCCTATCCCTTCCATACTTTTTGAGCCTTGTTCGTGTTCTTGCTTGCATTGGAGGGGTCGTTGAAGCTCGTATTAGCTTGGAGATAGTCCATTCTCACCCCCGAGGGGCCATTCGAGGTGGATATTCATACGAGATAACCTTAGGGACGCATAACTCTTCTTAAACCATCATCTTCTTCTCTCGAGGGTGTTGTGGATAAGGTTTTCATTATTTTTATTGCTTATTATCATCCATTTCAATGTAAGCATTTGTTTCCTTCAAGTTTTTCATTGCTAACAGTGTATTTTTAGTCCTCTATTTTGTATATTTACGTTTATTTACATTTTGTTTCAATGCTCACAAGTACACTAAACACATCAGAAAGCATCCTGAGGTTGTGGAACATGACGACTGCAACCTTAATATGTTACGATTGTATATTTTGTTAAACCCACAGTCACAGCCGTGCACTTTTTATAAGCGCCGATACATTTATACCATTTTTTTTGCTCATAGCCGCCATATCCTTTTGTTATAGCTATGACATTGTTTTCAAGGCCAAGATGTCAAAACTCTCTGCTATATGTTTATTTCAAGATTTTATCTTCTTTTATTATTCTGTTTAGCATATTCTCTTTTCTGTATCATAGTCTATGTTTTTTAAGAGAAATAGATGGTCGATCTGGCCTAGGCTAAGTGGGTCATGGTCTCTATCCTGTATACCCTATTTTTCTCTATTTTGTAGATCTATAAACATGACGACCGCATCTTTTTCCTTCATTTTTGTTATGGCTGTGATATCTTTTTGCTATGGCTGTGAGGTTTTTTGAGGCTAGTGACATGAAAAGGTGTTTTAAGCACCCTGTTGATAATTTTAAAATCCTATCTACTCTGTTAGAGTTATTGCTTGTATAGTGGATGAAGGATGGTGGATCTAACCTAGAATCAATTGGTTATGGTCTCGGTCCTCTATATTCTATTCATTCAAGCCTGTTTTAGGAATTGTTCCATGTTTATACCATTTTTGTATCCTTAAAAACCATGACTGTGACTTTTACTTGTCACGACCGTGAGCTTTTTCTTTCTATTCTTTGCGGTAACCTTATATTTGTCATGACCGCATGTTTTGTGACTTATTTTGTCATGGCTGCAACATTAGTTGCTACGATCGTGAGTTTTTTGCATGTCTAGTAGCTTTAATATGATGTTTTAGTCTCTCATGTTTATTCTGTACAGCCTATTTATACCATGTTAGGGATAGAAACATTATTGCACGACCCTTAGACCTTTACTTGTTCGTTTTATCGCTTATTCGCATGTTTTTCGCTTTGCTTAAAGATACGTATGGCATATCTAGAAATAATAACCAAGTTGCATGACCCTAGGGAACGTAGTTAGGATTTTGTTTCCTTACTTGTTTTTATTTGAAATCTCTTTAACCTCCTGTTCTGTATATGTCACCTTTAAAAAATTTACAACAAGAACTAATGTTGACAAAGTAGAGGCCAACCTTGCGATTTGGCAAAAAGGGTGCCTAACACTTTCCTTTTCATACCTTAGCCCCCGAATTCTCTTTTTCTCTGATTACGTTTTTAAAAGACCTGCAGCCTTCTTTTGTTTTTCTTGATTTTTCTCAAAAACCAAGTGGCGACTCTTTTTGTTCAAAAAGGATGCTCAAATATATTGGATTTTCTTGTTTTGAAAATAAAAGAATATTTTTTTCTAAAAATAATAGATATTCGGTGCATCCCTCCTTGCTCAAAAACATCCGCATCTGCAGCTTTTTCTGGCAACTCTGCTGGGGGCCGACTCTGTTAGGGACTGGTTTTCCAAAAGAAAAATCGTAAGAGGGCTTAACTTAAAATGTCAATGGTTCTTGTTGTAAATTCTTCATTGGTATTTTCATTTGTGTCATGCGTATTTGTTTGCTTGGTTCTCAAACCCCCGCTCCACATACCTAATACCTTGGTCAGTTTATTGTCTCAGGGCTATGTCGGAGAAGCCAACAAGCGTTCTGGCCACATGTTTCTATAGATGTGGTAAAAAGAGTTATTGCGTACCGTTTGACCACACTTTGCACCATTCCTGGCATTGAGAGATATATTCTTAACTCTATTCAGAAGGTAAATTGGGTGAAGACCTATCAGCCTTTTCATATGCATATAGTTTCTTGGAACCCCTTCTTTTAGGATCAATAAATCTCCTAGGGTTATGTGATTTTCTTTTTATAGATACTTTTGTTTGTATAGCTAACATCGCGATTAGGTTTAGTTTTTGTCCTCCCGACCTGTCATCGAGAGTGAGTTATTTTGAGTTTAGGCCCGACTAAGGAGTCTTCTGGTTTAAGTGATCCCTTTCAGTTTAGAGACCCGGGATAAGAGCGCTGAGTAGAGAAGAACATATACGCACTTGGGCTCGATCTCCAAGTGAAAGGCTTAAACGTGCCGATCAGTCGAGATTACCAATGGCAGATCCAAAATTGACCATAGTCGATATAATGAGGGTAATTCTGGAATTGCAACGAACTCTTGAAGGAGTTAGTACCACTGCAACAAATCAGGCTAGGATCCAGACCCAGTGTCAGGCACATATCCAAGCTCTGTAGACCCGGGTTGCTGATCCCAACGTGGTTATTTCGAATGACCCCAAGGATGGTATAGGAGATAATATTTGGGATGATAATGTGGGACCCGAGATAGCCCAACTAGCAGTTATATAATCTGTCTGACCGAAAATCCCAAAATGTCCTAACCACAAAGGAATCGATCTAGTCTGATAAGGTCGACAAGTTAGAGAAGATTTTGAGGAAAGCCCGAGGAATTGAGGACTATATGCCAGATGTCAAAGAACTTTGTTTATTCTCCGATGCTAAGCTGCACAAGAAGTTTAAAATGTCCAACATAGAGAAATTTAACGGGATCGGGGACCCGAGGATGTTAGGTTTGGTATACTAAAAATTATGTTTTTAGTATTTAATTTTATTTTAATAAAATTAATTTTTCATTTCATGACAATTTTTATGAGCAATGTATGTATATTATTTCATTAATGTTATGCATGGATGTCCTTTATTCTGTATAGTATTTAATCTGGTGTGTAGAGTATGGCTTGCACACAGAAAATCAGGTTTTAAGTTCTTGCAGAATATAAATTTTTATGTTCACAGTATAGATAAAAATGTACATACCATCGGTACGACTATAGCATAGAGTTTTGGTTGGCCTGTCTTGCTTACGGGAAACAAATATTAGCATTATCTATTATTTCGACTCTCTGTGCTAGAACACTTTGTGTGTATTGAACGGGACACATTGGGGTAATAAATTTTATACTGACCATATAAATTAATTCACACCCAAAGACTATTATGAATAGCGCTTATACTATTAATTCTGAAATCATTATTGATTTACGTAAATTTTATATTCGTTATTTTGATTTATTAGAAGGTGCAATTTTATATGCGTCTATATTCCCAGTGAGTTCGATAGCGGTATTATTTATATGGTGAATATTAATTATTTATTTATTATTTTTTTTGGATAATTAACTATAACATAAAAGAAAATAAAAAGATACAAACTTACAAGGGGCAAACTCCAGGTCTTACAAGCACCACCATTAAACAAGCCAAAAGCAACAAAAAAATAGGCTTTCGGCTAAGTCATAACCAAAATAAAAACTACCAAAGGCAAGGAGAAAACACAATTGCCGCCCCCATAATTTTGAAAGAAAATAAAGGGGAGAGAAATTAGGTAGAAACTAACATAACAAAAAAGCCTATACAATCAAACAGTGAGGCACAAAAACAAGCTTCAGCACCGAAACAACAAAACCCAGCTAACCATTGCAGCCAAGGACCGCTACAAGGAAACAAACCAATTGTTGGCCATAATCAATACCCAAACCATGATCAGGTTATAGAATCAGGGGAAATCATCTAGGGATAAAAAGCCGCTGAAGGAAGGGAAGCATTGCCATCAAAGAGAAGGCAAAAAACCACCCCACCAAATTGACGCAGTAACCACTTGAACTGGGCCACCCCAGAGACCAAAACATAATAAGCATATACAAACAAGACCCAACAACGCACCCATCCACACACGCACACAGTCCCTTACAAGGCCGTAAGGGGAAGTCTAAAACAAATATTCCAAAAGAAAACAAAAGAAAAGCAGTAATATGGCAACTAGAGAGAAGGAAACCACGAAATAGGAAACCAACAGCTATAAACATTCCTCATAGCTAGGCAAAAAAATATAGACAACCAGGGACATGTACAAATTACAAAATAGGAAAACAAAGAGCCGGCAGCAATTATAGATCTTAAACTGGCATAAACAACTGGCTTCGACCTCCTGGAATAGACTAGGGACCGGCCAGAAAGCAAAATCAGGAACGACTACTACAAGTCATCTGGCTGTTAATCGAGATTTTTTTCGGTGAGGGGCAATCCACACACTGGACCTGGACAAAAGTAAGCAATAAGTAAAAACCAGGAAACCATTCAACCACCCAAACAACCAAGAGAAACCAATTAAAAGAAACTTGGCTCTCCAAGAAATGGGGAGTAAAACTCGCAAAGTGTATAACTCAATCTCCAAAGAAAGAGGAACAAATCTCAACCAAGAAGCAACTTCATCACAATAAGAGGCTGTACAAGAGATGAATGCAATGAACTATTGTTAGTAAAAATTGCCAGGCTCTCGAAGACAACTCTCAAAAGGGAAGGGTCTAAACTCATAACTCTGCCCTCCAAGGGAAAAGAAGCAAAACTCACAAAACATTTCCAGCACTGGAGGAGCTGCACAAGGAAGCAAACACAATAATATAATAAAGGAAATTAGATCACAAAACTTAAGATGCCCAAGGAGCCGAGACAAGGCACCAAGCTCCAAATCACACTCCAAGCTAACCTGCACATAGAGCATTAGCATATAAAAATATCTAAAGATAACCCCTATCGCCCCTAGATATCCACATTTTGGGATGTAGAAGGAATCTTACAACGAAGGGACAACCTACCTCTGATAGTCTCCCCAATCTCCTTAATAATTATCTCCCAGCCTCGCTTATTGCCTTGGAATTTCCTAAGATTTTGTTCCCTCCAGATGCTATAGGTCGTAGCAGACAACGCCAAATTGCTAACCGTGGTCTTCAAGGAAAGACCACTCGAGGACTTCGCAAAAAAGCCCCACAACCTTTCCAAGAACCTTCGACTAATCCAGCCCACACTTACTAAGAACCCAATCCCACACCTGCTTAGAGAAGGGACAACTAAAGAAGAGATGGTCATGAGATTCTAAGCAACCCGAGCATAAAATACACTAAAAATCACCAGACACGCCAAACATACGGAGTTTATCCCCCGTACTTAGTCTATCTCTAACAGCAAGCCACAAGATAAAACTAATCCTAGGGATATGGTATTTAAACCAGACAAGAGAATACGAAGAGGGTCTAGGCGTATGAACCCGAATAGCATCCCAAAGCGAGACAATTGAAAATTTACCCCCACGTAGAGTCCATCTAATGTTATCCAGCCTAGAAGCATCCAGAATAAACCTAACCTCATGATCCATCTCAATCAAATCAATGGAGACAGCAGAAGGCCATTTCCAAGTGCCCCCATCAACCACCTTAGAAACTTTATCCAGCCGATTCTTACCAGCATCATATACAATTCTTGGCCCTTTCTCCTCCAAAATGGGACCCCAAGGATACCAAGGGTTAAGCCACAAGAAAGTGTCCGCCCCATTACCAACCTCATACCTAATAAAAGGCTTAAACAAGGACCTGAGTTGAAGCAGCTTCCTTCAACAAGTGAATATTAATTATTGACGAAATTCACGTCCCGAAAGATCGGGATTGACGATACCCCCTTAAGGAAACTTAGGCTTATAAGTTTTAACCAGGTTAAACCCGATAGGTGGATTTGATTATCCAGCAGTCAAATAAGTTAAGAAGACAGGTTTAACGAATTACAAGATTTTGATTAAATTAAATTGTCAGTAATTAAATTTAATTGGTGGGCATTGAGAATCTTAACGTGAGGAAAAAAGTTAAGCATTTAATAATAAGAGCTCAATGCAAGATGATTTTTGAGATTGTGGGTCAGAGTGTAATTATAGTTATTTAGTTCTATGAAGTGTAATTTAGTGTTTTATAAAAATTACAGAAACTGTTACTCGTTTTCCATAATTGTAGATATCACTATGAGGTTTGCTTAATTACAGAAATCGCTGATACGTGTCTGTGTTCCACTAGAAGGTTTAACTCATAATTACTCCACAGGTCCCTGCTATAGCCCTACAAATATACAGGTAAGCTGAACTAGTTTCATAACTTGTCTTGAAGACTAAAGTTGTCTAGGTTCTATCGGTACGAGTTCTTGATAGTCCGTAGTCTACACTACGCTCGAGAATCGCATAAAAATACAGTAGAAGGTCTAACGGGAGCTTCAACTCAGAATTAAAAACATAGTTGAAGATTTGATCGGTAAAAGGTATTCTCTAAGTTAACTTTGGTTGCATGGGTTTTAATTTTGATCGTTCGACATCAAAAATTTTATCTGAAGCCTATTTCGGCATATGGCAATCTAGTTAATTTTTTATCAAAAATCATTTGTAAAAATAATGATCTTGGCATTTTTGCCTCCAACACGGGTGACAGGTGCTCCTGGGGCAGTTGACGAGGACCTACTCGAGGGAGATGTGCTGGGGATGCCAGAACATTTTGACCATGCCACCTACATTCCTCTTCTTCACTGGTTACGAAAGACGGCTATGAAAAAGTTCATTCTCCCTAACGTGATCGCGGAGCGCGAGATTCCCCTCCGTCGTTGCGAGGATCACCTCTCGGTCACGAACCTTGAGGTGCATCCAAAACTTGAATTTTTACATGTTTTTTGGAAGCATTTATTGAAAATCATTTAAACTCAGTGATTTAGTCATCTTGATTGATATCGTATTGGATTGAGTTTTTTGAATTGGTATTTGGACACTTAACTCGGATTGAATAAAAGATTTGATCTTGAAAATTGAATTTGACGCTTGAACTTGGTTAGGCTAAACCCTGACTTGAATTGGAAAACATGGGTGAACTTTGGGCTTGGACGATGCGAACCTTGAACTAGGATGAGATTTCTAGATTTTGAACTTGGATGAGAACGAACTTGAATCCTAGATTTTGAATTATCCTTGGATTTGGGTGAAACGAACTTTGAACTCGAATTTGAATGAATCTTTAATCTCAGGTAAAGAGAAGATCTCAGATTGAACTTTGAACTCGGGTTTGGAAAACGGGCTGTTGGATCGAATTTTGAACTTAGGTTTGAAAGATGGGTTTTGGATTGAATTTTGAACTTGAATTGAAAAAAGGTATTTTTGATTGAATTTAAGACTTTGGTTTCTAGGTTTGGGCTAGATTGGATTTTTAATGAAAATTGGGTTAAAATTGAGTTTGACTTTTAGGTTACATTTTGTAAATGGAGCTTGTTTGAACTGAATTTGAGATAAAAAATCTTTTTAAAATTTTGGATAAGGCGTAATTTCACTTTGCATTAAATGGCTTTGAGTTATAGATAAAACAAGTCTTGGATAAGGATTGACTTTGAATAGAAACCATGTTAGGTTGTGGGTTTGGAATGTATTCGAGTCAAATTCAAGAGTTAAGTTGGTTGAATTGAACTTTAAAAGTTCGAATTTTGAATTGAAATGGATTTTGTGGAACTTGGATTGAACAGGTTAGTTCTCGTGTCGAGATGATTTAGGTTTGTGTTTTGAATTGAACTAGGTTCAAGCAGAGTTGAATTTTAGTTTGGACTTTTGATTTGCGGTTGGATTCTTAATGGTCAAAGTTGAAGTTGATTTGAAATTGCGCGAAGTGAATCATTGGTTTTGGGTTTTGTTTTTCATTTGAAACGAATTTGGTTTTAGCGGAGTTTTTTGTTTTTTTATTTTTTTTGAAATGGATTGAATCACGTCACCATCTTTTAGGAACAAAAACAAAACAAATTTCGGGTTGGAAATAAGTTGCATTGATAATTGAAACTTGAATTTTGAATCCTAAGGGTTGCCTATAGCCGTTTTGGGATCTATTTGTTCAATTTAACGTATCGTTTGTTTGTTTCAGCTATCTTGTCAAATATTTCATTATTATTTCTGTTATTATTCCCATTTACTGATTTGTTTATCTTGTTTTTGTTTCAAGGGAGGCTTCGTATTTGAGGTTTTAGCGAATCCTTAGAAGTTTTGGAGTGGTACATGGCGTTCCCTCCTCATAGCAGAGGGATTATTGACCGGGCTTGTTTCAACAGCTTTATCACCATGCTGAAGGGGATCAGCAATGACCGAGTCACCCTCACAACCTTGACTAAGAGATGGTGGGACACCACCAACACTTTTCGTCTGCCTACCTTCGAGGTTACACTCACTCCTCTTGACTTCGCTCTTATCACTGGGATTCGGGTGTGCAGCGACCCGATCCCATTTCATATTAACATCTGCTAGAGCCTTGTGGCTCTTATGCACCTTCTTGGTCACATGCCCCCTTCCATTGATAAGGGGAGCATTCGCTATATGTGGCTGAAGAAGACATTCTACCTCTTCGCCTGCTCAGAGGTCCACCACTTCGAATGGGTGGCGCGTGTATTCCTTCTCTATATGTTTGAGATAGCCTTATTCCTAAACTTAGAGAACAGGGTGCACCTCCACTACCTCGCTGCTATGGTGGTGGTGGACCAGATCAGCTCTTACGATTGGGAAGGAGCTGCATTCGTCACTTTATACGGATACATGAGCGCGGTCACCAGGACCTCTGATCTGAGTGTTGGCAGGTACTGGCGTATCTGGGAGATATGTCTGATTTCTCTACTTTCTATGCTTTATTTTTCTATTTCCATATCTCCATCTCTGTTTCAACTATACTAACGCTTCTCTCAATTTTCTACGTCTCTGGACCTACAAGATCCTAGTTATGCGCTAACCGGTGAATTCTTGCGATGACCCCCTCGTGATCCCCCGAGCACTTCCATGGGCCAAACGCCATTGAGGTACAAAGCCTGGAGGGAAGGACCTAAATGACGATTGCCTTTTCTTGGACAGCCTCACTCCCAATCGGGTAAGTCATTTACTGCTTCTATTCATTCGTTCTTTCCATTCCTTGTACACATACTTCTTTCTGACATGCTTCTTTGATCTTCAAGTCTGCTAGGACATATGGATTGGCAAGGAGGAGCGAGCTGGTGCCAATTTGATGTGGAGCCGTGAGGTTACCCGAACCCGCGTCTTGCTTGAGGGGCCATTCTACAGAGAGTGGTACCTTGGTCAGCGCGTTGTGTTGGAGGCAAGACTGCCAAAATTTTTATTTTTGTAAACGATCATCTGTATAAATTAACTGGTTGGGTAAACACTGAAATGGGTTCTAAATAAAACTTTTGATAATGAACAATCAAAATAAAATTCGAGCATCTGAAGTTAATTTAGAAGATTACCTTTTTACCGGTTGAATCTTTAACTACCATTTGAATCCGAGTTGAAGCTCCTGTTAGATCTTCTACTGTATTCCCTTATGCGATTCTTGAATATAGGGTGCGCTACAATCTATCAAAAATGTGTACCGACAGAACATGGACAGTTTTAGTCTTGGAAGATAATTTATGAAACTGATTCAGCCTATCCGCATATTTATAGGGCTATAGTAGGGACCTAGGGAGTAATTATGAGCAAGACTTCCAGTGGAACACAGATACGTGCCAGCAATTTTTACAATTAAGCAAATCTCATAGTGGTATCTGCAATTATGAAAAATTAGTATTGATTTCTGCAATTTTCATAAAATACTAAATTACAGTTTACACCATTAAAAAACTATAATTGGACTCTCATCCATAATTTCAAAACCATATACCATTGAGCTCATGTTATTAAATGCTTACCATTTCTCCCCACGTTAAGATTCTATTATTAGGGTTGTTATACTGAAAATCATATTTTTAGTATTTAATTTTATTTTTAATAAAATTAATTTTTTATTTTATGAGAATTTTTATAAGCAATGTATATATATCATTTGTTTAATGTTATGCATAGATGTCCGATATTCTATATAGTATTTAATCTGATTTGTAGAGTACGGCTTGCACACAAAAGATCAGATTTTAGGTTCTTGCAGAATATAAGTTTTATATTTACAGTTTAAATGGAAATGGATATACCATCGATACGACTGTGAAAAAGAGTTTTAGTAATCCTGTCTTAGTTATGGGAAACAGATAATAGTATCGTCTATTGTTCCACCTCTCTGTGCCAGTACACTTTGTGTGTATTGTACGGGGCATTTGAGGTAATTAAATTTATACTAATTATATAAATTAATTTACACCCTAAGGTTATTATGAATAGTGCTTATCCTCTTAATTATGAAATAATTATTGAATTGCGTATATTTCATATTCGTTATTTTGAATCATTAGAGGGTATAATTTTATATGGGTCTATATTCATGTCACCCTCTGACACCTGGGTCACGTAAAACACCCACAAACAACTACATTGAAGCTGCAACACAATACCCAACCCGATGTCTCACTCTCAAATAAAGGACATACATGCATTTTAAATATATCGCCCTCAGGCTTACAACACCAAGTTCCAAGCCAAAAGCATGCAAAATAGTACATGGTTCAAAAAGGAAACAAAAGAAGACTACAGGTCTTCCACCCCAACTAGCTCCTCCGGATCAACCTGCGTGACTGTATGCGCCTGAAAAAAATTTTTAAATCCTACACCGTGAGCTAAAATTCAGTAGAAACTAGATAAACATGTAATAAAAGCTAAATATGTTGTTGCAAAAAGATATGGATATTTTGATTCACACGAGCCTCAAAAATAGTTTTATATATAAACATATACACTACAATACTTCACATGTAATCATCGACTCTCACGAGCCCTCAAAATAGTTCTACATAATCACAATGGTTCACTCACAATACATGCACCTTCTCGGGCTTCCACCGAAGGACCATAGCCCCAACTAATGTATCTTCTCGGGCTTTCATCAAAGGACCGTAACCCCAACTAATGTATCTTTAAGACTAGAGTTTTAATGTACAAAATCACGTACAAACACTACGTTCCACATCACAACATCACATGCCACATAACTCGTTATCCACCAACCTAGGAGACTAACACTTAATAAAACAAAACTCAACCCGGAAGGGTAGCTCCAAACCTCCATAAACTCAGTGTTCACAAACGTTTTCATAAAACATTATCTTTTTCCAAAACCCGCCTTTATGAAAAGAACTACGGACCTAAACACGCCACGCGCACAACGATGTGTAAAAAGCACGATTAACAAAACCCCGTCATCCCCGAAGACAAACAAAACAAACAAACCCCCATGACCACAACACGACCACCCAAAATAACAAAACAACTCCAACAGGGCATCAGTCGACTGGATACCCTCATCCAGTCGACTGAAAAAGGCTACTGGAATTTCAAAAAAATTCTCCCAAAACACAGGTCAGTCGACTGGATCATCACTCCAAGTCGATTGAATCACCACACTGTCAACCCAGCCGACTGGACCACTCAGTCTAGTCGACTGGACCACCGCGAAAACAAAACCCAAGCTACAGAAACAGCTTTTCAACCCCAAAATCGAAGTATCCAAACTCCTCTTTTGATACCCATGGACATAGACAAGTCTAAAACTCCAAAGAAACCCCGAAAGGAATACCTCAAAAACCCATTTCATCCAATCGAAAGCAACCAAAAATGATTTAGAAACAAAACCCAATTTTTTAAAACATAAATCAACTTTTCATGCATTTTTAAATGGTAAAAGCATATACAATTTCACACAACACCTCTTTAAGACATAAGAGTCTAGGATCCTACCTCGTTTAGTTAAAAACTTGACGCCTCAAAAAATGAACCTCATCAAAACGAGATTTTGTCCAGATAAACGCGAAGCCCTCGGTGTAGATAGCAAGGATCTGCTATTCGATCATCAAAAACAAAGCTCGGGCCCCAAGAAAATCTAGAGAGAAGGCAAAGGTTTCGTTTGGCTTCAAAGGGTTGAGAGGAAAATATCTAATAATATATCTAACGCTAGATATTTATAGGCTTACTAAAAATATTTATTTATTTATTTATTTATTTTTTTGAATTTCGCACCACAACGCCCAACTGCCTCAGGATCCAACTCAACATGCATTTCTAAACCCGAACATGCATAAAACACATACAAACGTGCTATAATGAAAGCAAGAAACGACACGCCGAAACATCACAAAAATTAAAACGGGTCAGGGTCTCACAACTCTACCCCCGTTAAAAGAATTTCGTCCCAAAAATTCGCCACAGGGTCAAAAAGAAAACCACCCCGTCGATCGCAATCAACACAAGCACGATAGGTGGTTAGCCAATCCATTTCTAGGATAAGGTCAAACATGGTCATGTACTCTAAACAACGGCCAATTACCTCAAGATATAAGATCTACCAACTCGTCCCAACATCATATCCTCACCAACCGAGGTCTCTACACCCAGTATTCCACCCACGGAGTCCATCTCCCACTCCAAAGTAGATGAAATAAAGAAACACTAGGCTCCTACGTTGGTAAGAACACTGGCTTACGATATGCACACTAAGAAAGTGTTAGAGGCAATACTACCAAGATCATTGTTTTTGCAAATGATTTCGGTAAAAAATTAACTGGACAGGCAAACGCCAAATTTGGTTCCAGATAAAACTTTAGACGTCGAATGATCAAAATAAAACCAATGCAACCAAAGTAAATTTAGAAGAATACTTTTGTCGATCGATTCTTCAACTACGATTTGATTCTCAGTTGAAACTCTAGTAAGATCTTTTACTGTATTTTTTCTTACGCAATCCTCGAACGTAGTGTGGGCTACGAACTATAAAAAACTCGTACTGGCAGAACCCAAATATATTTACTCTTGAAAGATAAAATATGATATATGATATAAAATTGATTCAGTCTACCTACATATATGTAAGGCTACAGTAGAGACCTGGGAGTAATTATGAGTAATTCTTCTAGTGGAACACAGATATCTACCAGAGGTTTCTGTAATTATAGAAAGACGCATCGATTTCTACAATTTTCATAAAACACTGAATTACAGTTCACACCACTAAAGAATTATAATTGCACTCTGACCCATAATCTCAAGACTTTCTTGCATTGAGCTCCTATTATTAAATACTTAACATTTCTCCCCACGTTAAGATTTTCGATACCTGCCAATTAAATTTAATTACAGACAATTTAATTTAATCGGCATCTTGATATTCCTTAAACCCTTTCGCTTAACTTATTTGACTACCGGATAATCAAATCTACCTGTAGGGTTTGGCCTGATCAAAACGTATAAGCTTCTTTTAGAGGGTATTGTCAATCCCGATCTCTCGGGACGTGGATTCTGTTAATAATTAATATTTTTTATATAATTAATACCGCTATGTAACTCACTAAAAATATAGACTCATATAAGATCGCACCCTCTAATGAATCAAAACAATGATTATTAAATATACGCAAATCAATAATTATTTCAAGATTAAGAGGATAAACACTATTCATAATAACTTTGAGGTGTGAATTAATTTATATAGTCAGTACAAAATTAATTACTTCAAATGTCCCGTTCAATATAAACAAAGAGTACTGGCACAGAGAGTCGGAACAATGGACAACGCTATTATCTGTTCTCCATAATGAAGAAAGGTCTACTAAAACACTGTGCCACAGTCGTACCGATGGTACGTCTATTTTCATCTAAACTATGAACATAAAACTTATATTCTGCAAGAACCTAAAATTCGATCTTTTGCGTGTAAGCCGTACTCTACACACTACATTAAATACTATACAGAATATTAGACATCTATGCATAACAAAGAAATGATACACATACATTGCTCATAATCTCATAAAATAAAAAATTAATTTTATTAAAATAAAATTAAATACTAAAAATGTGATTTCAGTATACCAACCCTAACAATCTCTCACTTATACTTAAAATCATGTTGCCAAACATCTGACTCCCATACCCTCTACATAACTATCAAAAGTCTTAGCCGATAAGCTCTTTATAAAAGGATCTGCAAGGCTGTCTCTTAATGCAATCTTGGTCACAGCAACATCACCTCTCTATACAATTTCTCGTATCAGGTGTTACTTACGGTCAATGTGCTTGACTTTCTTATGAGCCCTTGGCTCCTTCGAGTTTGCAATCGCTTTGCTATTGTCACAGTAAAGTGTAATAGTCGACTGAACTTATGGTACCACCTCTAGATCTAATAGAAAGTTCCTGAGCCAAACGGCCTCCTTGGTTGCTTCAGAAGTTGCCACAAATCGGCCTCCATGGTGGAATCAACAATGCAGGACTGCTTGATACTCTTCCAACTTATAGCTCCACCTCTTAAGGTAAACACATATCCTAAGGTAGACATACGAAAATTTCTGTCAGACTGAAAATTCGAGTCTGTGTACCCCAAAGGTACTAGACTGTCTGCCTGGTAAACCAATATATAATCCTTAGTCCTTTTCAGGTACCTGATTATATTCTTTACCGCAGTCTAATGCTCCTACCCTGGGTTAGACTGATATCTACTAACCATGCCAACGGCAAAGCAGATGTCGAGTCTAGTGTAAAGTATAGAATACATGAGGCTATCTACCGCTGAAGCATAAGGAATCGCCTTCATTTTTTTATCCCATCAGGTGTCTTAAGACACTGATCCTTGGATATAGTGGTTCCATGCCTGAAAGGGAGAAATCCTTTCTTAGAATCCTACATGCTAAAATGAGCAAGAATATCATTGATATACTTTTCTTGTGACAAACCCACATCTTTTGTTTTCGATCTCGCATAAGCTTGATCCCAAGGATGTGACTGGTTTCTTCCAAATCCTTCATATCGAACTGCCCAGATAACCATACTTTAACAGTAGATAATGTCCCCACAACATTTCTGACAAGCAAGATATCGTCCACATAAAGTATTAGAAAGATCACCACGCTTCTGTCACGCTTCTTGTACGCACAGGACTCATCTGGATTTTGATCAAAACCATAAGACTTTATAACTTGATCAAATTAAGTGTTCTAAGACCTCGATGCCTGTTTAAGTCCATAAATGGATCTCGTAAGCTTGCACAACATGTACTCCTGACCCTCAACAATGAATCCGTCTGGTTGTATCATATAAATACACTCATCGAGACTTCCATTAAGAAAAGCTGTCAAGACATTCATTTGCCAGATTTTATAATTGAAATGTGTGGCAATGGATAAGAGAATCTGAATAGACTTAAGCAAGGCTACCGGCGAAAAGGTTTCTTCATAATCGATCCCTTCTTTCTGAGGGAACCCTTTAGCAACAAGCCTAGCTTTGAAGGTTTTAACCTTTTCCCGTCTGCTCCTCCCTTCTTCTTATAGATCCACTTGCATCTAATGGATTTTATCCCTTCGGGTTGTTAGAGCCGCGCAGCGGAAAAAGTTCGATTAACGACGTCGTGACCGTAAAAAACGACGTTGTGCAATTTTCATGAAAAATAATAAAATAATATGATATTTTATGATTAAATATACACTCAAGAAACTTGACTAAGTTTCTTTGATGCCGAACAACGATTCGAGATGACCCAACGACTTTGGTTTCTCCTCACACTTCTCTCCAAAGAGCAAAAATGACTTGCCAAAAGGAGAGAGAGGGGGGCGGCGGCTAGGGTAGGATTAGAGTATGGTTTTATCCTTTTTGATATATATTTATTTATATACTCACACATAAGATATGTATAGTATATATCTTCCCTTCCTAAAAATTAGCAATATATATATACATATATATATATATATATATATATATATATATATCAAAACAAAATTCCCACCCCTTTAGTTAGGGCTGGCCACCTAGGGAGTAATTCCTAGGTGTATCAAATACCAAAACTGCCCTCCAACAATTTAATTTAATTCTTGAATGTCCCCAGCGGCAAAATCGGCATTCTAATTTAATTAAATAATAACCGAAACCAATAAAAAAAGTATCCGTGCGTATAATGGGCTGCTTGAGGGATCACGAAAAGTATAGAACTCGGGCTAACCGTACGAGAAAATCGAATATCCCTAATTCTGTCCCCGAGTTAGATCTTTTCTCGTACGAACTAGAACTTATTCCACTAAAGGTCCTGACTGAACTTCCAGCCCTAACTCAAATTATATCTTGAGTTTCTAATTATCAAATGCACTGAATTCTCTCCACGTTTAAGATATGGATTCCCGATAAATAAATTAGGTTACTGACAATCCG
>JAUMHN010168416.1:0-22243 GCA_032360265.1 Heliamphora ciliata
TTCAACTCAGAATCAAATCGTAGTTGAAGAATCGACCGGTAAAAAAGTATTCTTCTAAATTAACTTTGGTTGCACAGATTTTATTTTGATAGTTCGACGTCAAAAGTTTAATCTGGAGCCCATTTCGGCGTTTACCCGTCTAGTTTTTTTTTATCAAAAATTGTTTACAAAAAACATTGATCTTGGAAGTTTTGCCTCCAATAATTCTTTCTTCCTTGTTATTGTCAATCTAAGGGTCAGGTTGTTGGACAATTGACCAACCTAAGAGGCCTAGGCTTTGCTTGGTCGAGGCTACGCTAAGGGTCAGGCTGTTAGACGACCGACCAACCTAAGGGGACAAAGCTTGCTTGCCCGAGGCTACTCCAAGGGTCAAGTTGCGGGATGACCGACCAGCCTAAGAGGCCCAAGCTTTCCTTGGACGAGGCTACTCCAAGGGTTAGATTGTTGAACGACCGACCAGCCCAAGGGGACAAGCTTTGCTTGCCTGAGGCTAATCCAAGGGTCAGGTTGCTGGACAACTGATCAGCCTAAGGGATAAACTTTGCTTGGTCGAGGTTGATCCAAGGGTCAGGTTGCTGGACAACCGACCAGCCCAAGAGGTGCAAGCTTTACTTGCCCGAGGCTACTCCAAGGGTTAGGTTACTGGATGATCGATCATCCTAAGGGACCAAGCTTTGTTTTGCCGAGGCTGATCCAAGGGTCAGGTTATTGTATAACCAACCAGCCCAAGAGGCGCAAGCTTTGCTTGTCCGAGGCTACTCCAAGGGTCGGCTTGCTGGACAACAGACTAACCTAAGAGGCCCAAGCTTTTCTTGGCCGAGGCTAATCCATGGGACAAGTTGCTGGACCACTGACCAGCCCAAGAGGCACAAGCTTTTCTTGGTCGAGGCTACTCAAAGGGTTAGGTTACTGGACGACCGACTGTCAACCTAAAAGTCATGATTGTTGACAACTTTGCCAGCAAAAGAGTTTTTCGTAAGGTTACAAGATTACTGGATGACAAACCAAATAAGTCAGATCGTACATTTTAAGTCTTTAGTTACTTATCGACTTGGTCGGGCAAGCAACATACATAGCCAAAAATGTGAGATCATTCATATACACAAGTAAACTAAAAGAAACAATCAACAGTAAGTCAACAAGTAACTCGAAATACCACAAATGGCCCGTTATCCATTCATTTTCAAAATTCATAAACATCTATCCAACCCTTTCACAAACATCTATCCAACCCTTCAAAAAACAACAGCATCCAGCCATCCAACAACCATCCAAAATAGTTAAGTGTTTTACCCAAATTACAACAAAAACTAAAAGTTTTTAGAAACATAAAGAAAATCTAAGAGGCTTCTTCCCCATCCTCGTCTTCAGTAGAGATAGAAGAAAAGTCTAAATTTAGAAAGAGGACATGGGCTCGGGCCTTCATCTTGTCAAAACTGCTGATGTAGTATTCGGCCAGCTCTGCCTGGTATTCCTCCAAAGACTTAAACTTTTAAATAGCGATCCCTTTAGCAGCTCTAAGTTTGGCCATCATATCTAGAATTTTACCCCTATTTGTCTCGTCCCCCCTCTTCAATGCTGCCACTTGAACCTCTATGTCAGTAACACGATCTTAGGTTTACTTCAACTCAATCTCCATGCTTTTCAATCTTCCCTCCTTGGTCATCTCACCTTTCACTCGCTCTAAGTCCTTAGAGGCTTTGATCTACTCCTCTTTAAGTTGATTGATAATAGTAGCGTCATCTCGGATCTGCACTTCTCGCAGAAGACACCATTGGGACAAATGAATCGACCGAGCATAAACCTTAAAAAAGAAGAAAAAGAATGAGAAAGTAAGTAGACAAATAGAAAATAAGAGAAACAAAGGAATAAGGAAATGAAAAGACTAATCCAAGTGAAATCCAGAAGCAGATCTCGAGCAATCTGGCCAGTACCGAGAGTGGCTAAGGTCTCGACTTCATCTCCAATGAACTGCTACATTCTCGCCCTGGCAGCTTCAAAGCTACTTATCATATCCTTTGCAGCCAGGGATTTAGAGGCTGAAGCTAAAGAGCTAAATGGAGCCAAAGGAGGAGACTGGGGACGAGATGGGACGACTGCTGAAAGTTCCTCCACAAATGGAGTGGGATCTATCTCAACTACATTCATGCTTAGGGGTGTAGGAGGTTCTTGAGACTAAGTCTGAATTTTTTCCTTTCCCAGAAGTCTTTGTTTCTTAGGTGTGGGTGGGGCGTCTGAGTCAGCACTCACTCGTGCCCTAACCATTTCCATCAGTGCCTTATCTAGTGGTTTTTCCATAGCTGCATACAAATGTGTAAATAAATAATAATCACATAAAAGTAATAACTGAATAAAAGAAATTGAAAAGAAGAATGTTGCTCATTAGGAATAGGGGGTCCGAGCAGATAGCCACATAGTTTTTCGACTATCACCAAGAAGTCATATATGCCAGGGTTGTATACTAAAAATTATAGATTTTATTTGGTTTTACTATTTAATTTTATTTTAATAAAAATATTTTTTCATTTTCATAAGAATCTTAATGAGCAACATATATAATAGTATTTTCTTTAAATGTTATGCATGGATGTTCTTTATTCTGTACAGTATTTAATCTAGTGTGTAGAGTACGACTTGCATAGAGAAGACCAGATTATAGGTTCTTACAGAATATAAGTTTGTTGTTCATAGTTTAGATGGCAATGGATGAATCATCGATACGACTGTAACATAGAGTTTTAGTAGGCCTGTCTTGGTTACGAGAAACAGATAATAACGTCATCTATTATTCTGACTCACTGTGCTAGTACGCTTTGTGTGTATTGAATAGGATCACATTGGGGTAATTAATTTTATATTGACTATATAAATTAATTTATACCCCAAGGTTAGTATGAGTGCTTATGCTCTTAATCTAAGGGACTAGTTGCTAGACCATCGACCAGCCCAAGAGGCACAAGCTTTGCTTGGCTGAGGCTACTCAAAGGCTCAAGCTACTAGACGACCGACCGCCAACCTAGAAGTCATGATTGTTGACAACTTTTCCAACAAAGGATTTTTTCATAAGGTTACAAGGTTACTGGATGACTGACCAAATAAGTCAAATCGTACAGTTTAAAGTCTTTAGTTACTTATCGACTTGGTTGGGCAAGTAAAATACATAGCCAAAAATGTGAGATCATTCATATACACAAGTAAACAAAAAGAAACAATCAACAGTAAGTCGACATGTAATTAGGAATACCACAAATGGCTTGTTACCCATTCATTTTCAAATTCATAAACATCTATCCAATCCTTTCACAACATCCATCCTACCCTTCAAAAAAAACAAAAGCATCCAGCCATCCAAAAACCATCCAAAATAGTTAAGTGTTTTACCAAAATTACAATAGAAACTAAAAGCTTTTAGAAACATAAAGTAAATCTAAGGGGTTTTTTCACCATCCTCGTCTTCAGCAGAGAGAGAAGAAAAGTCAAAATTTAGAAAGAGGACATGGGCTCAGGCCTTTATCTTGTCAAAACTGCTAATGTAGTATTCGGCAAGCTCTGCCTGGTATTCCTCCGAAGACTTGAACTTTTAAATAGCAGTCCATTCGGCATCTCAAAGTTTAGCCATCAAATCAAGAATTTTAGCCCTGCTTGTCTCATCCCCCCTCTTCAATGCTGCCAGTTGAACCTCTATGTTAGTAACACAATCTTGGGCTTGCTTAAACTCAATCTCCAAGCTTTTCAATCTTCCCTCCTTCTCGGTCATCTCATCTTTTTCTCGCTCTGATTCCTTAAAGGCTCTGATCTGCTCCTCTTTAAGTTGATTGATAACAATAGCGTTATCTCAAATCTGCACTTCTTGTTAAAGACACCGCTGAGATAAATGAACGGACTAAACACAAACCGAAAAAAAATGAAAAAGAAAGAGAAAGTAAGTAGATAAATAGAAAATAATAGAAACTAAGGAAAGAAGGAAATGAAAAGACTAACCCTAGTCAAATCTAAAAGCAGATCTCGGGAAATCTAGCCAATATCGAGAGTGGCTAAGGTTTCGACTTCATCTTCAATGAACTTCTGCATTCTCACCATAGCAGCTTCAAAGCTGCTCATCATATCCCGTGTAGCAAGGGATTCAGAGGCTGATGCTAAAGAGCTAGAAGGAGCCAGAGGAGGAGACTGGGGACGAGAAGGGACGACTACTGAAAGGTCCTCCACAGGTGGAGTGGGATCTATCTCAACTACATTCATGCTTAGGTGCATAGGCGGTTCTTGAGGCTGAGTTTGAATTTTTCCCTTTCGCAGAAGTCTTAGTTTCTTAGGTGCAGGTGGGGCGTCTAAGTCAGCTATCGCTTGTGCCCTAACCTTTTCCATTAATGCCTTATGCAAGGTTTTCCCATGGCTGCATACAAATGTGTAAATAAGTAATAATCACATAAATGTAATAGCAGAATAAGAGAAATTGAAAAGAAGAATGGTGCTCATGAGGAACAGGGGGTCCGAGCATTTAGCCACTCAGTTTTTCGGTTGTCACCAAAAAGTCATATGTGCCAGGATCGTATATTAAAAGCCATGAATTTTACTTGGTTTTAGTAAGGTTTTAATCATTGGGTTCAAATACTGAGATTGGATCATTTTTCGAGGATCGTAGTGAAGCACCATTCCAATCGTTTTTATCATCGAATTCACCTAAGATTGGGTGGGGTTAAATTGGGGTGTCTACAACAATTTGTCCAAATAGAAGTTTACAAAGTTTTTGCGCTCAGCCAAGGAAAACTCGTCCATCTATAAGGAGAGCAAGTTGTTGAAGGGATAAGCCATAAAAAACTAAGTAGAATTTTGAGTATCCCCAGGTAGTGTGAAGATTTGGATAAGGTGCCCCTTTTATAGAGGTAAAGGAGAGATCCATAGCATTAGCATAGATGTTCGCACTAAAAGCAAACATTACAGCTGTCACATTTTTCTCATGGCCGCCACATTCGTTCTTTATAGCCGTTACAATGTCTTCACGACTGTGGCCTTTATTTCCAACAGCTGCGAAGTTCTTTTCCCTATTTTTGCGGTTGCTATGATTGGTTATCACGGTCATAATGTGCAACTTCACGACCGCGATATTTTTCTGCAGGAAATTTTGATAGCCTCTTCCCATTTCACAAGATAACCCATTTCTGTGAGGCCTATAACATCTCATAGAAAAAAGTTCTTGTGTTTAACTCGCAAATATATGACATATATGGTATCAAGAATCAAATAATCATAAACATGTTTTAACCTGAACAGAGCATGGAAAACATCCATAAGTGAAACATGAAGTGTTAACAAAAGGTTTGAAGGGCTATCCAATATCAAATGTGTATGAAATGTCGTAATATCAAGCGGGCACGCAGGGCCAACAAAAAGAAAAATAGACACGTAGGCCCAAATATACAATTATCAAAGAGAAAAGAGGGTAGGGGATCCTCAGTCATGCCAGGGTCTCATCTGTTGGAACCTATACCCACCATGAGATGATGAAAGGTAACTCCTCCTCCTCTGAGCTCTTGATGGTCTAAGATGGAGATTTAGCCCAGGATAAAGAAGCAGAAGCTCTAGCAAAAGAGGCGGCTGATCTAGAACGACCACCGCTAATCATCGGACTATGCCTCCTATCATGCTATAAGAAGTACATGATGTCAGAATATATCTAAAGTAGTAAAGAGAATAGTAAGGAAACCAAAGAAAGGGAAGACATACATACCACGGCAGGCCTACCCCGAGCAGGAGGCTGAACCCCGAGAGATCTACGAGTGTTGTCCTGCTGGCAAATCAACACCCTCATCCCGGTCATGATGCAAATATACTGCTCCGCCCACTCCTTAGACAACTGTCACGAGGAAAGAAAACACATCAATAAGAGTAGAAAGTATGAAAAAGAGAGGAAGTGGAAAAGAAAAGGTAGCAAACCAGCTCCACGCTTAACGAAAGGAGAATCTCCTATGTAATCGGTTGAGGAATCTTGATCCGATGGAGGTTCCGATCCACAGTGTGTCCACAGTCAAAAACAGCTCAGGATAAGCTATTTTTGTAGCTTACGGGGCATCTGGGGGAGGGCCCTATACAGAAGGACGAGTTCCCATGGAAAGCATAAGGCGCTCTTGAGCAATGACAGCATAGTCGCGATCCTCTCCCTCAAGCAACATAGCGGCATCGTGATAACGACCTCTTTTGTACGAGGGAGTCAATCTAACGCATCCCTGCTAAAGGTACCTTTGGGACATAAAAGTGGTCGTATCATAAAGACTGGCAGACCACGCACTTGTCAAGGTACCACTCTCAATAGAATGGTCTCTCGAGTAAGACATAAGTCTGGATAACCTCCCAACTCCGCATTAAGTCCTCCTTGGCCCAAGCCTCTATGCCATCCCATAAATATCACTAGACTTACAAGATGAAAAACCCATCTCTAAGTGCAATTTTAATGCAAGATCAAAAGCGAATGAAGATAAAGAAAAAATAAGAATACTTGATCTGCAGTGAGTGTGTCCAAGATGATGCAATCAGCATTCAGGTTTTCTCTACTAGCCTTCGTTTTGCGATGCCTCCTCATCTAGCGTAAAGCCCTAGGGATCACTAGGGCGTCCTCGCACATGTTCACTAGCACGCGCATGTCGAGGAATTCATAGGCCCAAAGTAGCAAATATTAAAGAAACATCAGAGAATGTATGATGATATAAGGTAAAGTGTAGAAATGAAATGAGGAGCAAAGAAAGAAAGAAGAGTATACCTCACAGATCCTCAAGCACCCGCCAGTGCTCTACTCTAAGGTGTGAGTGATGGTGCTTATGAAGCCATAAAGTGTATATAGGGCAGCTCCACCCCAATTGTAGCTGGCAATCTGATCTACCATCGCCACCAAGTAGTGGAGGTGCACCCAGTCCTCTAAGTTCAAAGATAGAGATATCCCAAACATGTAAAGGAGAAATGCATGGGCCACCCACTAGTAGTGGCAAGCCTCCGTGCAAATGAAATGATGGAAGGCCTGGCAAAGCCATAATAGAACATGCTCCCTTGTCCATGTCTAGAGGTACTGACCAAGGAAGTAAACTAGTACATCTCAACTCTAGTATATATCTAGATTGAAAGGGATTGGGTATCTCCATACTCAAATCCTAGTGATGTGGGCAAAGTTTAGGGAAGTGAGAATCTCCTCGAATGTCGAGAAGTGAAAGGTGATGGTGATATCTTACCACCTATCGACAAGTGCTGTCAATTGGAACCGGTCATTGTTGGTTTCCTCTACCGTGGCAACAAACTGACCAAATCCCACCCAATTGACAGTCTCCTTGCTTCTCTGATGATGAGCCACGTGCCATTCTAGGATGTTGAAAGAGCACCTGAAACCATGAATACGATAAGCACCCGAAAATGATCAAAACACAAATTAGCAAATGAACGAAACAAAGTAAAATGAAAATGATATGAAATAATGAAACTATTGAAGACAAAACTGCCAAGATCTTTGTTTTTGCAAACGATTATCTAAAAAAATTAATTGGACGGAAAAATGCTAAAACGGGCTCTAGATAAAAACTTTTGATCACAAATGATCAAAATAAAATCCGTGCATTCGAAGTTAATTTACAAGAATACTTTTTTACCGGTCAAATCTTCAACTACCATTTGAATCCGAGTTGAAGCTCTTGTCAAATCTTTTACTGTATTCTTTTATACGATTCTCGGATATAGTGTGGGCTGTAATCCTCAGAGAATTTGTACCAGCAGAACCTGGACAGCTTTAGTCTTAAAGACAAGTTATGAAACTGGTTCAACCTACCCACATATTTATAGGGTTATAATAGAGACCTGGGGAGTAAATATAAATAAGACTTCCAGGCGAACACAGACACGTATCAACGGTTTTCACAATTAAGTAAATCTCTTAGCGGTATCAGCAATTATAGAAAACCAGCAGCGATTTCTGTAATTTTCATAAAAAACTAAATTATAGTTCACACCATTAAAGAACTATAATTGCACTCTGACCCATAATCTCAAGACCAAATAGTATTGAGCTTCTGTTATTAAATGCTTACCATTTTTCCCCGCGTTAAGATTCTCGATACCCACTAATTAAATTTAATTACTGACAATATAATTTAATCGGCATTTTGATAATCCTTAAACTCTTCCGCTTAACTTATTTGACCGCCGGATAATTAAATCCACCTGTAGAGTTTGGCCCGATCAAAACTTATAAGCTTTCTTGAGGGGGTATCGTCAATCCCGATCATTAGGGGTGTGAATTACGTTAATAATTAATATTACCATTTAAATAATATCGCTATCCAACTCACTGGGAATATAGACCCATATAAGATCGCACTATCTAATGAATCAAAACAACAAATATTAAATATATGCAAATCAATAATTATTTCAGAATTAAAAGGATAAATACTATTCATAATAACCTTAGGGTGAGAATTTATTTATATAGTCAGTATAAAATTAATTAACCTAAATATCCTGTTCAATACACATAAAGTGTAGTAGGACAAAGAGACGGAATAATAGACGACGTTATTATCTGTTCCTTGTAATTTAGACAGACCTACTAAAACTCTATACTACAGTCGTACTGATAGTATGTCCATTTCTATCTAAACTGTAAATATAAAACTTATATTCTGCAAAAACCTAAAATCTGATATGTGTGCAACCTGTTTTGATTCATAGGATTATAAAATAAATCACCCTTCGTTCCATTGGGATACCCCACAAAAAAATAGACATTTGTCCTTGGTTCCAACTTACCCACGTTTCCTTTAAGCACATGTATTGGACACCCTTATATCTAAATGTGTTTCTGACTAAGCTTACGCCGGTCCACAATTTTATGGGAGTAGAAGGTACTGACTTAAAAGGTACCAAGTTCAGAATGTAAGCCGATGTCTCTAAAGTGAGTCTCCAAAATGAATCGGGTAAACCTGAATAACTCATCATGGACCTTATCATCTCCATAAGAGTCCTATTCCTTCTTTCTACTACACCATTCTACTGCGGAGTGCCATGTGCAGTCAACTAGGATGTAATCCCCTCTGATGACAAGTAATCCTAAAACTCTCCAATGAGGTATTCCCCACCACGGTAAGATCGTAGTGATTTGTTACTTTTACCCAGATGCTTCTCCGCCTCTGCCATGAATTTTTTGAATTTCTCAAAACATTCAGACTTACAGTAGCTTTCGGCTTTGTCACACCAGTCCGTGGCCCAACAACTACCTTGGAAATCGTGTCACCCTGTTTTTGAATCTTTTTCTTCTTCATGCCTTTTGGCCCCGAGAAAGAACCTTTTCAGAAACAAACGCATTTTTTGATATTGAAGGAATACCATTAGTAGTTAATACACACAAAGTGTACCAGCACAAAGAGTCAGAACAATAGCCGACACTATTATCTATTCCCTATAAGCAAGACAGGCCTACTAAAACTCTATGCTACAGTCGTACCGATGATATGTCCATTTCCATCTAAACTGTGAACAAAAATCTTATATTCTGTAAGTACCTAAAATCTGATCTTCTGTGTGCAAGCCGTACTCTACACACCAAATTAAATACTATACAGAATATCGGGTATTCATGCATAACATTAAAGAAATGATACACATACATTGCCCATAAAGATTCTTAGAAAATAAAAAATTAATTTTATTAAAATAAAATTAAATACTAAAAACATATATTTCAGTATACCAACCCTAACAATCTCCCACTTATACCCAAAATCGTGCTGCCATACATCTGACTCCCATGCCCTCTACATGACTATCAAAAGTCTTAGGTGGTAAGCTCTTTGTAAAGAATCTGCAAGGTTATCTCCGGATGCAATCTTGGTCACAGCAACATCACCTCTCTGTACAATTTCTTGTATCAAGTGATACTTACGCTCAATGTGTTTCCCTTTCTTATGGATTTTTGGTTCCTTCAGTTTGCAATCGCTCCGCTATTGTCACAATAAAGTGTAATAGCCAACTGAACTGAAGGTACCACATCTAGATCCAACAAGAAGTTCATGAGCTAAACGACCTCCTTGGCTACTTTAGAAGTTGCCAGGTACTCGACCTCTATGGTGGAATCAGCAATGTAGGACTACTTGATACTCTTCCAACTTATAGCTCCACCGCCTAAGGTAAACACATATCCTAATGTAGACTTACGGGAATCCCTATCAGACTTAAAATCTGAGTCTATGCACCTCAAAGGTACTAGACTGTCTGCCTGGTAAACCAATATATATTCCCTAGTCCTTTTGAGGTACTTGCTTATATTCTTTACCCCAGTCCAATGCTCTTATCCTGGATTAGATTAATATCCTCTAACCATGCCAACGGCAATGCAGATGTCGGGTCTAGTGCAAACCATAGCATACATGAGGCTTCCTACTATCGAAGCATAAGGAACCACCTTCATCTTCTCTATCTCATTAGGTGTTTTAGGATACTGATCCTTGGATAGAGTGATTTCATTCCTAAAAGAGAGAAATCCTTTTTTTGAATCCTACTTGATAAAATGAGTAAGGATGTCATCGATATAATTTGCTTGTGATAAGCCCAATATCCTTTGTTTTCAATTTCACATAAGCTTGATCCCAAGGATGCGACTGGCTTCTCCCAAGTCCTTCATATCGAACTGCCCAAATAATAAAACTTCAACCATAAATAATGTCCCCACGTCATTTTCGATGAACAAGATATCGTCTACATAAAGTACTAGGAAGATCAACACGCTTCCGTCAGGACTCATCTGGACTTTGATCAAAACCATATAACTTAATAGCTTGATCAAACCGAGTGTTCCAAGACCTCGATACCTACTTCAGTGCATAAATAGATCTCTTATGCTTACAGTTTCGCAAAGGAGATTACAAAAATTACAATAAACGGTCAAAAAACTGTAAAGAAAGAAACGAAAAGTGCGGAGCTCTTCATCCAGGTCTGCTTGCTTCGTGAACTCACCTTGGTTAACTTATTCTTCTTTATAGAAATCTCCTTCCTCTTCACTTGTGGCACGAAGCCATGAACCAAAGCCTAGAAGAAAACTCTCCAAACTCTCTAACCAATCTCACGGCACAAACTCACCACAACACATTTCATACAACACTTAAAGCATTTATAAATCAAGGAGACAGACAAAGATATAAATACAGTAGACAGGTATGTATTATTCCATGTAATGAAAAGTCCAATGCAAATAGATTTGCCCAACATGATTATAAAACAACGAATTGAATTCCAAATGGCACCATTACGTTCCCATACGTTAGGCTCTCATACACCAACATTCCTAATCACGGCGGCATATAGCGAACGTTCGGCTCAAGACGTGGCACAGCTCAGGACGTAACACGACTCAGGACGTACATGGCCCAAACTTAACATACTGAACACAATAATTCGCATAGCACCATTACGTTCCCGCACATTAAGTTTCCATACGCAAGCGTTCCCGATCACAACGGCACATAACGACAGTTTGGCTCAAGACGTGACACGGCTCAAGGCGTACATGGCCCATCGTTAACACCCCCATCAACCAGGATTCACTGACCAAGATAAAAAGGTCCGCCTTCTCTCACATCGACTATATCAAGATACAACTCAAAATGTACAAGGGGTAACCCATAAGATGTCTCTAGTGCCATAATCACAATGTTCATGGTATCAGAACATATATTCTGACGGACAACTAACAATGGCATGATATGCAACTAAGCATGGAAAAGTGTACAACTCAACATAGCATATGATACAACTTATTAAAGCACAAAATACATGCATATGAAGCATAAGTCTCAATTCTCAAGACATGGTTCAAACTTTATAGCATGGATTGTAATCATTATATAATCACTCAAAAACACTAATCATCTAATTTAAATCAATTAAAACATATACTACAAGTTCCACAACAAAGACATATTCAACCATATACCTAACAACTTAAGGGCTAACTTCCAAGTACCATTTTAAAAAAGACAGCAGTATTTTGGGATACCTAGACTTGGAATTAAGTTCTGAATTTCGATTACCATTTAAATAAAAATATTCCCTACAAATTTTATGTTTAAAAGTAAGGCCAAATTCTAGGGCAAATAGGTGAATAATATCATTTACGTAAAAATTGTTAGAGGCAAAATTGCCAAGATCATTGTTTTTGCAAATTATTTGGTAAAAAAATTAATTGGTTAGGCAAACGCCGAAACGGGCTCCAAATAAAACTTTTGATGTTGAACGATCAAAATTAAAACCCGTGCAACCACAGTTAATTTAAAAGATACCTTTTTCTGGTCAAATCTTCAACTACGATGTTTGTTCCGAGTTGAAGCTTCCGTTAGACCTTCTACTCTATTCCCTAATGCGATTTCTAGATATAGTATGGGCTATAATCTTTCGAGAACTCGTACCGACAGAACCTGGACAACTTTAGTCTTAAAGATAATTTATGAAATTGGTTCAACCTACTCGCATATTTATAGAGTTACAGCAGGGACTGTAGAGTAATTATAAGTACGATTTCTAGTATAACACAAACACCCATCAGCAGTTTCTGTCTAAAGCCTCCCACTTCAGGTGGCTTTTACCGCCTCATCTAAGCTCCATTTTTTACAATTTTTATACCGAAAGAAAGCTTCTGAAAAGTAAAACTTTTCTGTTAAAAAATCTGCTCGAATGTTGCCTAAAAAACAGGCTTCGATGGCTGCCGAAACACAAAAAATGCTGCTGCCCCGCAACAGCACTACGTCGCCTAATTCACGAGGCTGTTCCAGCCTCATCCAAACTCTATTTTCATCTAGATGTTTTTTCAAACGCAGCTAACGCAATATACTATATTTTTGTAAAAAAAGCTGATTCGAAAATAGCTAAAAAATTACCTGAAAACTGCTGTTGTCTCCCACCAGCGCCGCCGCCCTATTTTACCATTTGTTTGGGCTTTTTTGATGGTCTTTTTGTTCTTGTTTTTTTGGATAAATAGCTCAAATATCCAGCCACATAATATTTTGAAGAACGCCTCGAAAAAAGTCCAAAAAAGGCCCAAAAAATAGCCCCTGAACAGTGCCGCCGCTGTTGAAATGCCGCCAATTTTTTTTATTTTTGGCTCAGTGTTTTTTTCTAGTTTTTGAATAGTATTTTAATGTATGTTTACTGCTATTTTATGCCTAAAATATTGCTCAAAATAGCCCAAAATTCATCAAAACTATCGTCGAATCGCCGCCAGCAAAGCTGTCAGTACTGGGCTGTTTTTAATGATTTTTAGCTATTTTTGACTCATTTTTGTTGCTATTTTTAATGCATAAATACTATTAAAAAAACTCACGAAAAAACTGTTTAAAACTGATAAAAAAACTTATCGTGATCCGTGGCTCGTAAAAACTCAAAACCATCGCCTGATCTGCATGTTCTTGGATATTCAATCAATTCTTAAATAATCTAAATAGATATTTTAAAAATAGAAACTAGCTATTACATTGATCCTATGTTCCGAAGACTCACATTTGATCTATCACGATCAACCCCCGTGATTAAAAAAATAATAATCACTCAAAACCATTCATTAAAACATGAAATAAATGACGATCATAAAATCGGGATTAAAACGCCTGCATGTGATATCCTGGTATCACACATCAGAAAGGGAGAGGGAGTTCCTGGGCTATAAAAGAAAAAAAATCTTGGACTCTTATATTCAACGAGGCCTTTTCCCAGGTGGTAGAGACCCTAACAGAACTCCGCAGTTAAGCATGCTTGGGTGGGAACAATACAAGGATGGGTGACCCCCTGGAAAGAACAAAATCGTGAGGGCTTTTGCCTAAAGCGGACAATATCGTTGCCATGTGAAGGGTCGGAGTGTTACAGATGGTATCAGAGTCGACTCTCCTCACCTCTGAATGTGGACCCCTACCGTCTCGCGTGACACATGAGCGGGCTACTAAGTGGGTGGGTCGATAAGGGCTGACAGGCTACCGGAGTTGGCAGGCTACTGCACAAGGACGTGCAGCCCTAAGGGGGTGGATTGTGATATCCTGGTATCCCACACCGGGAAGGGAGAGGGAGTTCCTGGTCTATACAAGAAAAAAACCTTGGACCATTACATTCAACGAGGCCTTTTCCTAAGTGGTAGAGACTCTAGTAGAATTTCGCAGTTAAGCATACTTGGGCGGGAGCAATGCAAGGATGGGTAACCCTTGGGAAGAACAAAACCATGAGGGCTTTTGTCCAAAGGGAACAATATCGTTGCCATGTGAAGGGTCAGGGTGTTATACTGCAAAACAAAGTTAGCAAGAATTCTAAAATTAACCGGCCCCGATAAACCATAAACAAAAAATAAAACGGCGCTGATACCAATTATTAAAGGCAGAACTGCCAAGATCATTATTTTTGCAAACGATTTTTGATAAAAAATTAATTGGACAGGCAAATGCCGAAACGGGCTCCAGATAAAACTTTTAACGTTAAACGATCAAAATTAAAATTCGTGTAACCATAGCTAATTTAGAATAATACATTTTTCCGGTAAAATCTTCAACTATGATGTTTGTTCAGAGTTGAATCTCCCGTAAGACCTTCTACTGTATTCCCTTATGCGATTTCCAGATATAGTGTGGGCCATAATTCACCAAGAACTCGTACCGACAGAACCTGGACAGCTTTAGTCTTGGAGATAAGTTATGAAACTGGTTCAGCCTACCCGCATATTTATAGGGCTACAACAAGGACCTGTGGAGTAATTATGAGTAAGGCATCCAATGAAACACAGACACCCATCAGCAGTTTTCGTAATTAAGCAAACCTCATAGCGTTTTTCTATAATTATGAAAACCATGCAGCGGTTTCTACATTGAGCTCTTGTTATTAAATGCTTATCATTTCTCCTCACATTAAGATTTTCGATACCCGCTAATTAAATTTAATTACTAATAATTTAATTTAATTGACATCTTGAAATTTTTTATGTCCTTCCGCTTAACTTATTTGACTGTCGAATAATCAAATCCACCGACAAGATTTGGCCCAGTCAAAACTTATAAACTTTCTTAAGGGGTATCGTCAATCCAGATCTTTCGAGATGTGTATTTCATCAATAATTAACATTTACCATATAAATAATACAGTTATCTAACTCATCGAGAATATAGACCCATATACGATCGCACTATCTAATAAATCAAAATAACAAATATTAAATATATACAAATTAATAATTATTTTAGAATTAAGAGTATAAGTACTTTTCATAATAACTTTGAAGTATGAATTAATTTATATAATTAGTATAAAATTAATTACCCCAATGTGTTCCGTTCAATACACACAATTTTTATACTAGCACAGAGAGTTGAAACAATAGACGATGCTATACTACAGTCATACCGATGGTATGTCTATTTCCATCTAAATTGTGAACATTAAACTTATATTCTGTAAGAACAAAAAATTCGATCTTCTGTGTGCAAACCATACTCTACAGACCAGATAAAATACTATATAGAATATTGGACATCCATGCATAATATTAAAGAAATAATATATATACATTACTCATAAAATGAAAAATTAATTAAAATAAAATTAAATACTAAAAATATAATTTTTAGTATATCGACCCTAGCAATCTCCCATTTATACTAAAAACTATACTGCCATACATCTGACTCTTATGCCCTCTACATGACTATCAAAAGTCTTAGCTGGTAAGCTCTTTGTTAAAAGATCTGCAAGGTTGTCTCCTGATACAATTTTTGTCACAGCAACATCACACCTCTGTATAATTTCTCATATCAGGTGATACTTACACTCAATGTGCTTTCTTTTCTTGTGGACGAGTTTGCAATTGCTTTGCTATTGTCACAATAAAGTATAATAGCTGACTGAACTGAAGGGACCACATCTAGATCTAACAGGAAATTCCTGAGCTAAACAACCTCCTTGACTGCTTCAGAAGCTGCCACGTGCTCGGCCTCTATGATGGAATCAGTAATGTAAGACTGCTTGATACTCTTCCAATTTATAGCTCCTCCAATTAAGGTAAACACATATCCTAAGGTAGACTTACAAAAATTCTTGTCAGACTAGAAATCAGAGTCTGCGTACC
Source organism: Heliamphora ciliata (assembly GCA_032360265.1). Classification (NCBI taxonomy): domain Eukaryota; kingdom Viridiplantae; phylum Streptophyta; class Magnoliopsida; order Ericales; family Sarraceniaceae; genus Heliamphora; species Heliamphora ciliata. The sequence goes on from JAUMHN010168416.1 coordinate 16,118, forward strand.
CCCAAGGTACTAGACTGTCTGCCTATTAAACCAACATATAATTCTTAGTCCTTTTCATGTACTTGATTATGTATTCTTTACCACATTCCAATGCTCCTGCCATGGGTTAGACTAATATCTGCTAAGCATGCCAATGGTAAAGTAGATGTCGGGTCTAGTGCAAAGCATAGCATACATGAGACTTTCTACTACTGAAGCATAAAAAACCACCTTCATCTTCTCTATCTCACTAGTTGTCTTAGGATATTGATCATTGGATAGAGTGATTCCATGCCTGGAGGAGAAAAATCCTTTTTTGAAATCCTGCATGCTAAAATGAGTAAGAATATTATCGATATACTTTGCTTGTGATAAGCCCAACATCTTTTGTTTTTGATCTCGTAAAAACTTGATCCCAAGGATGTGACTGACTTTTTCTAAGTTCTTCGTATCGAACTATCCAGATAACCATACTTTAATCGTAGATAATGCCCCACATCATTTTCGATGAGCAAGATATCGTTTACATAAAGTACTAGGAAAAACACCATGCTTTTGTCACGCTTTTTGTACACACAAGACTCATCCAGACTTTGATCAAAATCGTAAGACTTTATGGATTAATCAAATTGAGTGTTCTAAGACCTTGATGCCTTTTTAAGTCCATAAATGGATCTCTTAAACTTGCACAGTAGGTGCTCTTGGCCGTTTGTAATGAATCCATCAGGTTGTATCATGTAGATACACTCATCAAGACATTTGTTAAGAAAAGATGTCTTGACATCTATTTGCCAGATTTTGAAGTCGAAATGAGTAGCCATGGATAAGAGAATCAAGATGGACTTAAGTATGGCTATCGACGAAAAAGTTTTCTCATATTCGATCCCTTCTTTTTGAGTGAACCCTTTAGTAACAAGCCTAACTTTGAAGGTTTCAACCTTTCCTTCTGCTACTCTCTTCCTATTGTAGATCCACTTGCATCTAATGGGTTTTATCCCATTGGGTGGTTCTACAAATTTCATAACCTGATTGGAATACATAGATTCCATCTTTGAATTCATAGTTCTTTGCCAAAGATCTACAACTTTGTCATGAAGTGCTTCATTGTAGTTACAAGTCTCGGTATCTAGTTCTGCCAGGATCTTGGAAAGACTCTGCCAAGAACATATACGGATCAGGTTGATGAACAACCCTCCTACTACAATGAGGCATTACCTGTGTCTATATACTAACAGTAACACCTTATGCAGAATCTGAACCTTGCACATTAGCACCCTGTTCTTGATTTGCATATGTCCTAATATTCCTCCCAATATGATGAGGTAATGGAATATCAGTGACTTGTGGTTCCTCTTTTGTTCTACTGGTATTTTCTCTTAGTTCTTTCGGAATAATTTTACTATTGGGCCTGTGATCTATAATATAATTCTCTTTCAAGAATAGGGTATTGGTGCTAATAATGACCTTTTGATCATTCGGATTATAAAATATACCACCCTTTGTTCCCTTGAGATACCCTACAAAGAAACAGACTTCGGTGCTCGATTTTAACTTACCTGCGTTCCCTTTTAGCACATGTGGTGGATACCCCCAAATATCACGTTTAAGATGATATTTCATAAAATCAGATATCTTAGAAAAATGTGAGAATTAATTTTGAATTTTGAATTAATTAAATGAAAAAATATTTAATCTAAATAAATTATTTTTTTTCAAAAAATGTGGAACTAAAAATAAAATAAATAAATACCTTTAATCGCTATCTTAGGTGAAAAGCTGAAGAAAAACTGTGCATTTATTAAATTTTATTTTTTACGTATTTAAACACGAAAAGATAGTTTGGCAAATCAGAATCTGAAAGATGTTTGATTCTTTTAGATAATGTGGTTTTCGAAATTAATAAATTTATTTTAATTAAATGAATTTTTATAACCCTAAAAAATGTTTTAAAAATCTAAGTGCGAGAGGAAATTTATTCACAGATAAATCCCGTAGTCTCCATCACCAGTTTGTAGGGGATACAATTAAATCCTGCGTATTGACAGTATGACATTCCTCCTTATCAGACAGATTAATTGCGGTATCGCTAATACAAACCTCATTTAGGGATAATTCTAGAAAATTGCTAGTGTGGATCACTTCTCCATCTGAAGAATTCATTACAAAGCGATTGCTTTGGGATTAGGTGATTGTTAATACTTAGTTCTATATTATAGTATCTTCTCCATCTGAGTCACTGCTATTATATACTGGACCAAAATTATGTCAGCCAATTAATTTTACTTGGCAGGGTCAATTACCTAGATAGTAAAATTAAAAGAAATTGATCTGTCTAGACTAACGATGGATAGTAGACATCCTCCCATGGAGGCATATTAAAATAATATAAATGTAAGATATCTATATATATATTCCGAGTTTATGATCAAACAAAAACTCTAATGAGTTTCATTCTTTTGTTGAAAGAGAAGTTGTAATCTTTCAATCCTTTGGTGCTAACAATGACCTTCTGATCTTTAAGATTGTAAAAAAAATCACCATTCGTTCCCTTGGGATACCTCACAAAGAAACAGACTTATGTCCTTAGTTTTAGCTTATCCGCGTTCCTTTTCATAACATGTGTTGGACACTCCCAAATTCGAATATGTCTTAAACTAGGCTTATGCCCGGTCCACAATTTCATGAGAGTAGAAGGTACTGACTTAGAAGGTACTAAATTCAGGATATATGCCGCTGTCTCTAATGCATGTCCCAAAAACAAATCAGGTAATCTTTAATAACTCATCATTGACCTTATCATCTCCATAAGAGTCCTATTTCTTCTTTCGACTACACCATTCTACTGCGGAGTGCCTAGTGCAGTCAACTGGGATATAATCTCTTTTGATGACAAGTAGTCCCTAAACTCTCCAAAGAGGTACTCCCCACCACGGTTAGATCATAGTGATTTGATACTTTTGCCCAGATGTTTCTCCACCTTCACCTTGAATTCTTTGAATTTCTCAAAATATTCAGACTTATAATGCATCAGGTAAATGTATCCATACCTTGAATAGTTGTCAATGAAATTGATAAAGTACTCAAAGCCACCTTTAGCTCAGATTGTCATAAGACCACACACATTAGAGTGAACTAGTTCCAACGGATCTTTAGCTCTCTAACCTTTTGTTGGAGGCAAAACTGTCAAGATCTTTGTTTTTGAAAAACGATTATCGATAAAAAAATAACTGGGCAGGAAAACGCCAAAACAGGCTCCAGATAAAAATTTTAACGTCGAACGATCAAAAATAAACTCGTGCAACCAAAGTTAATTTAGATGAATACCTCTTGTCGATCTAATACTGTATTCCCTTACGCGATCCTCGAACGTAGTGTGGACTATGATCCTCTGAGAACTTATACTGGCAGAATCCCAATATATTTAAGTCTTTAAAATACAAAAATAATATCTCAATAATGATATATGATATATGATATATGAACTATCAATCTAAAATTGGTTCAGCCTACCCGCGTATATATAGGGTTACAGTAGGGACCTACGGAGTAATTATGAGTAAGACTTCCAGTGGAACACAAACACCTACCAGTGGTTTCTGCAAATAAAGAAAGACGCATAGCGATATCTGCAATTATGGAAAACCAACAGCGATTTCTACAATTTTCATAAAACACTGAATTACAATTCACACCACTAAAGAACTATAATTGCACTGACCCATAATCTCAAGATCTTCTTGCATTGAGCTCCTATTATTAAATACTTACCATTTCTCCCTACGTTATGATTTTCGATACCCGCCAATTAAATTTAATTACTGATAATTTAATTTAAACGACATATTGATATTCCTTAAGGTCTTCTACTTAACATATTTGATCGCCGGATAATTAAATCCACCTGCAGGGTTTGGCCCGATGAAAACTTATAAGCATCCTTAAGGGGATATCGTCAATCCCGATCTTCGAAATGTGGATTCTTTCAATAATTAATATTTGCCATGTAAATAATACCGCTATCCAACTGACCGGGAATATGGACCCATATAAGATTGCATCCTCTAATGAATTAAAACAACGAATATTAAATATATACAAATCAATAATTATTTCAGGATTAAGAGGATAAGTACTATTCATAATAACATTGGAGTGTGAATTAATTTATATAGTCAGTAGTCAGTGCTAAATTAATTACCCTAAATGTACCGTTCAATACACCCAAAGTATACTGGCACGGAGAGTCGGAACAATAGACGACGCTATTATCTGTTCCCCATAACCAAGACAGGCCAACTAAAATTCTGTGCCACAGTCGTACCGATGGTATATCTATTTCCATATAAACTGTGAACATAAAATTTATATTCTACAAGAACATAAAATCTAGTCTCTGTGTATAAGCCGTACTCTACACACCAGATTAAATACTATACAGAATATCAGACATCCATGTATAGCAAAGAAATTATACACATACATTGCTCATAAAGATTCTCATAAAATGAAAATTTTATTTTATTAAAATAAAATTAAACACTAAAAATATGGTTTTCAGTATACCAACCCTAACACTTTTGGCCGAAAAGGGCCTCTTAGTCATCTTACCCTCTAAACAGGATTCACAGACTGGAAGTGCCTCAACTTCCAATGAATCCAAAAGTTCATCTTCTACAAGTCTACTTATTCTTTTTAAATTATTATGACCCGAGCGTAAATGTCAAAGAAACGTTTGGTTCATTAAATAAGAAAATTTTCTCTTACATAGTAAATTAGATGTGTTATTCAATTCAGTTAGTTGCTGTGTAGGAGAGATAGGAGATATAACATACAGATCATCTACCAATGTATCATAACAAATAAAATATTTATTTCTCTTAATAACCACAGAGTCATTAAAATGAACATAATATTTTTGTCCTTTATTAAATTAGAAACTGAAATTAAATTTCTTCTAATTGAAGGTAGATAAAAATAATCTTTCAAAATTAAAATTCTATCTCTACTAAAGTTGAGAATGATATCTTCTACTATAACTGCTGCCACCCTAGTATTAGTGCCCATATGTAAGTATATTTCCCCATCACTAAGCTTCTTAATTTTTTGGAATCCCTATAAAAAATTACAAACATGGTTAATTGTTGGAGACAAAACTGTCAAGATCAAATTTTTTTTTTTGGGTAGATAAGTTAGGGAAGGGGGGATGGAAACCCCAGGGTTCGAACCCTGGGGGCATGTGGGGATAATGCAGCCCGGGCCACCGAGCTGCGCCACTATATAAAATCAATGTTTTTGCAAATGATTTTTAGTAAAAAATTAACTGGACGGGTAAACGTCGAAATGAGATCCGGATAAAACTTTTGATGTCGAACGATCAAAATTAAAGCCCATACAACCAAAGTTAATTTAGAAGAATACCTTTTATCGGTCAAATCTTCAACTACATTTTTGATTTCGAGTTGAAACTCCCGTCAGACCTTTTACTGTATTCCGTTATGCGATTTCTGGATATAGTGTGGGCTATAATGCTCCGAGAACTCGTACTGACAGAACTTGGACAGCTTTAGTCTTGAAGACAAGTTATGAAACTGATTCAGCCTACCCGCATATTTACAGGGCTACAATAGGGACCTATGGAGTAATTATGAGTAAGATTTCTAGTGAAACACAGACACCCATCAATGCTTTCCGCAGTTAAGTAAATCTTATAGCAGTATCTATAATTATGAAAACTTTGCAACGGTTTCTGTAATTTTCATAAAATACTAAATTACAGTTCAGACTCCAAAAAAAGTATAATTGCACTGTGACCCATAATCTCAATACCTTCTTCCATTGAGCTCCTATTATTAAATACTTATCATTTCTCACTGTGGCTTTGGGATTTTGGGGTTAAAAATGAGAGAATTCAAAAATGTTTTGAAAAATATTTTAAACACCTTAAAAACCAAATTTTGAAAACCCCTTTTGTTAAAAATAGAGTCGCCACTTAGTTTTTGAGAAAAATTAAGAAAAAATAAATTGGCTACTGATCTTGAAAACGTTAACCAGAGAAAAAGGATTCGGGGGTTAAGGTACGAATCGGGGAAGGTGTTAGGCACCCCGTTCGCCCAACCGTAAGGTTGGCCTCTACTAATCATTATTGGT
>JAUMHN010168526.1:0-22242 GCA_032360265.1 Heliamphora ciliata
TCTGGATAGTTTTGTGGTGGTGTTTGTGGATGATATACTGATATATTCACCCATTAGAGAGGCACATGAGGATCACTTGCGTATCATTCTGCAGCTTCTGAGAGAACATCGCTTGTATGCGATGTTCGAGAAGTGCGAATTCTGGATGTCTGAGGTGAGATTTTTGGGACACGTAGTGTCGATAAACGGAGTAGTAGTGGATACGTCAAAGACAGATGCAGTGACAGGTTGGGAGCGACCGAAGAGTGTATTTGAGATACATAGTTTTCTGGGTTTAGCCGGCTACTATCGGCGGTTTGTGAAGAACTTTGCGAGACTTGCCGCACCGATGACGCGTTTGACACGGAAGAGAGTTGTGTTTGCTTAGAGCGAGTCCTGTGAGTCAGCTTTCCAGGAGCTGAAGACCAGACCAGGTTGACTAGAGCGCCAGTGTTGATTATCCCAGAGCGAGGCTTGGGGTATACTGTGTATTGTGATGCTTCACATGATGGTTTTGGATGTGTTTTGATGCAGGGAGGTAAGGTTATAGCCTATGGTTCTCGGCAGTTGAAGATGCATGAGAAGACCTATCCTACACATGACTTAGAGTTGGCAGCTGTGGTCTTCGCTTTGAAGACATGGCGTCATTATCTGTACGGTGAGCATTTTGAGGTATTCTCCGATCACAAGAGTTTGAAATACTTGTTTTCGCAGAAGGACCTGAACTTACGCCTGCGACGAGGGATGGAGTTGTTAGAGGACTATGACTTTGACTTGCAGTATCATCCTGGGAAGGCCAATGTTGTGGCAGACGCTCTCAGTCGGAGATCTCATGGGTCGTTAGCTTCTATGGCTATACGCGAGTGCGGTATGCTTGGAGAGCTTGGGGAGTTTGATCTTTGCCTCAAGGAGACCACGACGGGTGCTACATTGTTCTCTGTGATTTCACGACCTGCTTTGATAGCACGTGTGCTAGAGGTCCAGCAGACGGACCAGAAGGCTCAGATGATACGGAATCGTGTTGCTAGCGGAGAGGATACTACGGGATGGATTGTAGGTTCCGATCAAAGTCTGAGGTTGGTTAGGAGGTTGTTTGTGCCAGAGTCATGCCGAGCTGATCTTCTACGTGAGTGTCATCATTCTTGTCTTGCTTTGCATTCGAGAGGAACGAAGATGTATCACGACCTATGTCGTCAATTCTGTTGGATGGGAATGAAGAGAGATGTGATCCAATTTGTTTCTCGGTGCCTTACCTGTCGGAAGGTAAAGGCAGAACATTAGAGACCGGCAAGATTGCTACAGTCGTTGCCTATATTAGAGTGGAAGTGGGAGCATGTCACGATGGACTTTGTGTCAGGACTTCCTCGGTCACCTAGGGGACATGACACTGTATGGGTTGTGGTTGATAGGTTGACGAAATTTGCACACTTTCTCCCCATCCGAGTGAGGGATTCGGTGGATAGACTGAGTCGCTTGTACGTCAAAGAGATAGTCCGGTTACATAGAGTGCCAGTGTCTATTGTTTTTGACAGGGATCCACGCTTTACTTCGCGCTTTTGGCAGAGTTTGCAGAGGCCTTGGGGACAAACTTGATGTTCAGTACTGCTTTTCACCACCAGACGGATGGCCAGTTAGAGAGGACTATACAAATTCTGGAAGATATGTTGAGAGCTTGTGCCCTTGACTTTAGAGGTTCGTGGGAGGATCATCTACCATTGGCAGAGTCTGCATACTACAACAGCTATCAGTCCAGTATTGGGATGGCACCATATGAGGCTTTGTATGATAAACCGTGTAGATCACCCGTGTATTGGACAGATGTGGGAGAGACCACAGTCTTGGGACCCGACATGGTACGGGAGACGACGGAGAAGGTTACGGTGATTCGCCAGCGCCTTGCTACAGCGCAGAGCCGCCAGAAGAGTTATGTAGATCAGAGGAGGCAACCCCTAGAGTTTGCAGTGGGAGATCACGTGTTCCTAAAGGTCTCGCCACGTAGAGGTTTGATGAGGTTTGGTTGCAGCGGAAAGTTATCACCGCGCTTCATTGGACCATTTGTGATCCTTGACAGGATTGGTGAGGTTGCTTATCGTCTGGCTTTACCACCTCAGTTAACATCTGTGCATAACGTGTTCCACGTTTCTATGCTTCGGAGGTACGGGGCTGATCCTTCACATGTGTTAGATTGGGCTGAGCTACGAATTGATGAGGATGCCACCTATGAGGAGCGTCCAGTGAGGATTCTTAATACAAAGGAGCAGGTGTTGCGGGGCAGAACAATTACTTATGTCAAGGTCTTATGGCCTCATCACGGGGTTGAAGAAGCGACATGGGAGCTCGAAACAATAATGCGTGGACTATGATATTGAAAAGCAATATAGTGTATCCCCCATTGAAATGCATCTTTGTCAATTTGTTTATTATTCGAAAGGAATTACAAAATGTTAGATGAAGGACTAGGAGAACTGAAATTTTTATAGGTAATGATAATAGTTGATAGTGATATCTGTTGATAATTTTATTAGTCGAGAATTTATCACTTAAGTTTGTTATGTGTTTTTTGGGGATTGCATCATGTAAAATGTTGCGGGGAATGTATCACTAGGAGAATGATTATGAATAAACTTTTCTAGTATTAGTGCCATTCATGATTTGTGGTTTTGGTGTTTTTTTGTATTCATGTATCTACTAATAAATGTATATTCGTGTGTTAATAATGACTCGTGTTTTGTTTTTGCATTTTAGGAATGGCTAAAAATGGAAAGGTAGCTAAAACTCCGAAATCAAAAAAACAAAGAGAGAGGGATCATCGTGAACATCAAAGGTGGAAAACATAGTTAGGCAACCATCTAGGCAACGCAACTACCGATCAAACATAACATCAGTAATCTAGTGTTGCTTAGGAGCATACAATTGAGAAATGAGCACCTAAATGACCTTAAAAAAAACGTCGTTTTGGGCTCTTGTGGATGCACTCAGGCAAGAGAGTCTAGATTTTTCAAGATTCAAGAAGTCTGATGATGATGTCGTGTCCATAATCTAGATGTTTGATGTCCAACAAGGTAACTTCAAAATTGGGTCAAAGCACTTGCTATTGACATCAAATGAGGTTAAACTCATTTTCGGTATGCGTTATGGGGATGAATGCATAAATACATCATACGGGAACAAATGTGAGATTGGATTATTTCAGAGAAGGTTCGTGAAATCAACATGATTGTCGAGTCCTGACATGAAGCAACTGATAGATACTATAATTAAGGGAAAGAAAAAGGACAATGTTGAAGATGTGGCAAGGCTAATATGTCTATTTATTTGCCTAAATCTTTTTTTTTCAACCACGGGGTATACTATTGGGTAGGTGTTCCTACATTACATGGAAGATCTGAACAGAATCGTACATTATGATTGGGCTTCAGCAATTAGGAAAGCATTGATAACTTCAATGGAGAAATATTATCACCATCCACAAAAGATGACTGGTTGTCTTATTCTACTACTCGTAATCATGTCGAGTAATTCATAGTAAATTTAAGTTTATTGTTATTCAATATTTGCATACTAAATTTTTTTATTTATGGAGTTTTAGTTTTGCAAGCATACTCTGATCATCTCGCCAGATCCAATGATTAGCACACCCAGATTTTTGTGCTGGGAACTTCAAAAGCTGCATAAAGAGATGACTAGTAGGCGTCTAGACTCTTTGAAGGACGATGAGTTTTTTGTAATTACCTATCAACTGATTAATGAACCATTTCTAAAAGTTCTACTAGTTAATGAATCCATAAGACATCACATAAAAAAATCAAGTGATCAGTTAAACTTAACAGTAGCTCATATGTGTGCCTTCGTGCACTGCATGTCAGATGATAAACGTATCAATGGTAAATGTATCAGCAAATCATATCAGTTGACAAATTTATCAGTTACAAAGTCTTGCTAATAAATGTATCTCTTCTGAATGCTAAAATTTCTATAATGATTAAATCACGAATAGCTGCTTAATGTCGCGTTGCTACAGGTCAACGGTGATGAACTTACCACAACTCTTGAAGAAAGAAAATTGTACAATATTGACCAAGACAATGAAATCATGGACAAGAGCATCGGGAGGGACGTAGCCGATGAGAAAGATGTAAGTTACATAAACATGTTTGCTTTTACGTATTTTCATTTTACGAATTGATACATTTAGGAGCTGCATTATCACACACTAGTGACATGATCGCTCAAAGTTCTCATGTTGGCTTGTTCATCTACTTAGTGTATAATAAAAGTATACTCTAGTTGTGCTTAATATTGTACTGTTCTAATTTACTATTGTTAAAATTACAGGATAAACGGGCACAACCAGTGAAGAGGAAGCGATAGATGAAGACATATGAATGTTGGATGATTTGTGCCAGCTATTTCTTAAGAATGAATTGAAGTTAACTAAGAATAAGGCACCAGCAGCCAACATCAGCTTTAAAAGTGAAGGATTGCGAATGGAACAAGATGTAGGGATGGATGACATCTTGGGTGGATGTGGGGAACGTCGAGATGATATAAACTTGTTAAAGAATGACAAGAAAAAATTGGAGGAAGAATGTGAGCGACTTATACGATTGGTTGATAGTCTGAACAAGCAAAACGCTTTACTGACAGAGATCATTGAAAAAGGGATGGAGAGATAGCTTCCTTGAAAGCAAGAATCTCGGAGCTAGAGGCTTCCAATGCAGAGATGGAAACTGCTTTGGAAGAATATGCAGTTCACAAAATCACACAAAAAGCAGTACGCCAGTCGTCTGACAAGGACATTGCACCAAATTCAATGGTTAAGAGAATCAAAGGTAAAGAAAGGAAAGAAGTACTGCAGCCGGACTTTGTGTATGATGCCAAGGAAAAAAAAGGAAAAGGATTGTGGCTAGTGTAGAACATGCGGTTAATGTTAAAGATGACAACCTACACAAGGAACCTCATGAAGCAAAACTACCACCACTTAGCATAAGCAATCCTGTGTGTAGTGGAATGGATGGCACAGATAAACAACGATTGGCAAATCTATGGAAAATTTCAACAACCTAGTATGTGAAATCTCCAATGAAGAATGTATCATTGTATACTACTAAAAAATCGTAACTAAATGATTTCGTATTATATCTTAACAACATTTTGATCTTTATGTGTTAGTGAAATGGTTTGGCGTTCGGATGTGAATAACAACTGCGTATTCATTGAAGATATATGCAGCCTTTTATTTGAGAAGGACACGTTGAGCAATGTAAGTGATTGGTTGACATTTGCGTATTTAAAATGATAAGCGGTACATTTAGTTATGTGATTAAATAGCATTACAAACGTATGACCGAAAACGCATGCATTGTCAAATGGAAAATTTAAAAGTTCAAATTAAATCCATAGTTTAGTAGGCAATATATAGTAATGTATCAATTGAATTATGAAAGTTTCAAATGTATCACTTATAACACTCAACATTTATTATCAATGCCATTATATGCTTCATGTGCTAAAATGCATGAAATAGTAGCTTTCTTCAACAACTGTTGTTGAGGTTTATAGCCACATATCCGTGTCATTCAGTTTATTAATTGATATGGGGAGTACTTGATGCTTTGGCAGGAATGCGAACCAGATTCAGAAGAGAGAACATTCATCTTCACAAGTTTGTACATGGTATGCAGTGATAATGAAAATGCATACACTTTATTTTGTTGGATATATTTGTATATGTTGATGTATTGACGTAATGTTATATGAATGTACAGTCAATGTTCAATAACAACGATGTTGAGGCAAAAGAGCGGTGTATTGACAAACACCTCAAGACGGGAGGCCAATACAAATATCTCATTTTTCCCGATCTACCATACAAATCACTAGACGTTGCTAATTATAGATACAGAAGAGGGTACATAGAGTCACTACAACTCCTTACGGCCACAATCAAGAAGGGATAAACATTGCTACGCTACTAACAAAGTGGTACACATATTTGCAATACTTTACATATTAAGTACTCAATTACGCAATTTAAATAAATGTATCGTCACAAACTTGCTTTAAGAAGTGGGAAAAAAATGTATGATAACATTACTAAATGTGTTAAAGTATTTGAATTTTTTCGTAAATAGAAAACGTATATGGATCAATATTATAAGGATAGATCCGATGGCTTTGTCACGACACAAGACATTGCTACAAAGATAGAATTTGAGAAGGAGACGCCACAATAAGAGCCTGGAACGTAACTGATCAACCCTAATATTAAATAAATTATTTCTATTTTATTTATATCAGGCGACATTACTAATTGATAACCGATTTAATCTTGCAGACTCAACTGTGGTATTATCGTTTGCTACATTATGAAGCAACATGTGAATAATGAGAACATCAATAGCTATTTTAGACATAATAACTGCATTGGCTTCAGGATGGAGATGCTCCATAATTTCCTCAATGATATTGGAAGGACTGTTGAGCTAGGTGGTGCATAAAGATATGCATGAAGTTTGCTACGACATTTGGTGGACTAAACATTTTTTTGATTTTTTCTTTTGAAAAGTGTAACTCATGAGATTGTAGTATTCTAATGGGTTGTAATGGTTTGTACTTGGTTATTGTGAAAGTGGTTTTTGACAGTTGAAGTGGGTTGTAATGGGTTATTTATCGAATGATACATTCATTAAACTTGCAGTATTTATCATATGATACATTTCACTGAATTTTACAGATAGCCTTTCAGTATTTCTCGAATGACATTGCATCAAAATGATACATTCATTTGCAGTATTTATCAAATGATATATTTCCATTATCCCAGCTTGAATTTGTTTCTCAAATGATACAGTCTCGGATGCCTGATGCTGGTTTGTTTTAGAGTTTTGCTGGTTATTGATGGTTTATGCTGGTGTGTTGGCTGCTACAAGTGTGGTGTGGTTATGGATAGTAGTTGATGGGTTGTTGTAACAAATTCAGTTGGTCTAGTTATTCAAATGATACATTTTTTGGGCCGTTGGCTGCTGTTAGGAGCTGGTTATTGCTGATTTTGGGGGTCTATTCTTGGTTTTTTGTCGGGAAAAATGTAATTTGCAAGAAATTTTGACAAACACCACAATCACATTTTCTCTTGACGTACATGAGTCTTTAACTGAAATATTAGTGCTTTAACTGCATGCATGTATCACAGCTTTTAGGATAACCCTACTGATAAGGCAATTTACTATGCAATGACAAAATGCCCCTGAGATTCTTTGATGCATCATAGGACATTTTTGGTAGATTCCCATAAAAATGCTCTGGCAAAAAACCATAGGTGACTCTCCTTCCCGAAAAAGTGCTAACCTCAAGTTTAACATTACTTTAATCTAAATTGATTGAGCTCCTACTAATTTTGACAGTTACTTCCCAAAATTAACTCTCATGCAACACACTTGTATGTTCATATTTTTTTTAATTAAAATTTGTTTTTGCAGATTTATTTGGCATCATATCTGAAAATGAACTGGGTCTGCTGGATGCCACCATAATCGAGAATTTTCTTCCATTTTATCCCTAGATGCATGGCCTTTTCCATTTTATTTTTTGGTCTTTTGCATTGCAGCTCAATAGTTGTTAGCTTGCAAGTGCTACTGGGTAGTATTTGCTCATAAATTTGACGTCTAACATGTTGTTGCGTAATGACCGTACTCCATTAAAGATAGGCAACTAGACTATAAGTGTCCATCAACTGTAGTACCATCTAAGTAAGTTACTGATAGATGTATCAATTACAAACATAAAAATAAGACAACATTTACCAACTTAGTAGGACACCATTAACTTTGTTAAAATTATTTTTAATTTATTTTAAAGGCTAACAAAATACAAAGAATCTCCAAAAAAAATGGGAAAACAACATTAAAACCTCCACTCGTAATGACTCCTTACAAGTCTTCCTGTTATAATTCCCAAACTTCCCACACCTAGTGCACTTTATTTGCTTAACCTTCTCACCCTTAGAAGGTATTCTCATCTTCTTGGGACATCCTGGTTGTTAACGTGATAATAGCGGTAGTATCAAATCTACAGAATCTTAAATTTTAGGCTTCCACAATGTAAAGATGGGTCGAATACATCCACTATTGACTACAAGACAGGTCAAGGCATGGTAGAATTGGTCAACATATCTATTCAAATTCTTTCCGCTCTTATATATAGCGATAATAGCGTGAGAGCAAGGCAGTGACTTCAATTGCCATTAACCACAGGAGCAAGTTCATATGTTGATGTCAACCGATACAGAAAGAGTTGACTGTAGTTCAAAAACATCCTCACCGGACACACTCACCACCCAAACTATGCCCATTTGTAAAGGCTTCCTCTAGTTTAGCATCTGTCTTAGGGAATATAATGCCTTTCTAACCCCCACCTTTGCGTTTTCGTCGCGACATTTGGTTCATAAGTTTTACTCGTATTTTATCAACCAGCTGTGTAATAGGCAAATGACGCTATTCTCGAATCCAATTGTTGAACGACTCAATAGCGTTGAACCACATCTCTCCGTAACGACAACCCAGGAAGCATGCATTAGCCCAATGTTCGGGTGGGAGGTCATCCAAAAAATGTCAAACTTTCATACCACCTTCTTGGACTAACTCACTTACCATTGTTTAAGCATATCAACAGTCGGAGCATATGCACACTTCACAAATAAGAACACCAATTTCTCTCTAAAACCATTGGGCATTCCACTCAATAAATTCCTCAAGTTCGCCTTCAAATGATGCAAACAGAATGCATGATAAGAGGTAGGGAACATCTTCGGTGTGGCCTCAAGCAAACTAGCATTCTGGTCGAAGATGAAGCTTATATGTCTGTTTAGTGACAAAAATTTTTGAATACACACCAAAAACCAGTACCAGTTCTCCTCATTCTCGAAATTAACAATGGCAAAACATAGCGGGGTAGAGTCCTACAAGGTGTAGAAACAAATAATCCCTAAGTGGTATTGGCATTGATACATTCATTAGTATTACATCTTATCAGCAGAGATACAATTTATCATAAGCAAAATAAAATAGCAACTTATACGCAGTGATACATTTATCAATGTACAATTTATCAGCAGAGGTACAATTTATCAACATTATCACAATGTTACCAGCACCCTAAATCTGTTGATAAACTCATCAACAGTGATACATATATCAGTGTACAATTTAATAGTAGTGATACATTTATCATTGAAATCAAAATGGGTTAACAACACTAAAATTGCACCATTGCTGATGAATGTATCATTAAAATCATTCAGTGATACATATATCAGTGTATAATTCATCATTGAAATCATTAAGGGTAAAAAGCAGGGAAACATTTATCATTGTAAATTTAATTATAACTTGGATTCCCATAGCCAAGTGAAATCATTAGCGATTACACATGTATTGATGTTGCATTAATCATTGATTCTATTTAACAATATTGTGAAAATTATGTGTATATATTATGAACGATATGAAGGGAACTGAAACCCATGAAACTAAGATGGTGCATACGAATCGAATCAAATGTGGTGCGGGGCGAAGATCATAGAACAACAAAAAACTATACTACGTCGTTCCGTCCAGACGGACGGAGAAATCGTCTGGATGAAATCCATACAGGATGAACAATCTTGAATTTTGAACCCTAAAACATAAATTCGGTACACCCACAATGCGGAATAGGGATTATACCTGATCGACCCCACTGATTTGATTACGTTTTTGTTCTTAAACTTGAATTCAAAGATCAACACGTCAATAACTCGCAATCTTTTCTCCATTCAAATCTTCTAATGTATTCCAAACCGTCGAAAAGCAGGAATTAAGTGTGGGTTTAGATCCTCCATGTTCCCAATCTTGTCTGGCCACCTCTCTTTTATCTGGTTCTCACGAATATGTGAAAAACCTAAAAGACTGAATGTGGCTGTTATCTGGTGGGCAGGGTTATAACGACATATAAATAGGCTACAGTAGAGACTTGTGGAGTAAATAAGACACGAGCTTCCAATGCAATTATGAAAACCTGCCTCAACTTAGAAGCAATTTCATAAAAACATAAATTATAATTCATTCCACTACAGAATTATAATTACACTCCCAGCCTTATTCTCAAAATCAATTATTCGAGCTTCTGTTATTAAATGCTTTTTATTCTCCCCACATTAAGATTATAGATACCCACCGATTAAATTAAATTATACTGACAATTATATTTAATCGATTTCTTTAATAATTATTTGAGCCCTTCTACTTAACTTATTTGATTGTCGAATTATAAAATCCACCTACAGAGTTTGGCTCGATCAAAACTTATAAGCATCCTTAAGAGGGTATAATCAATCTTTGATTTTTTGAGACATGGATTCCGTCAATAATTAATATCCACCATATACTTAATACCGTTATCCAACTCACCGAGATTATTGACCCATATAAGATCGCATCATCTAATGAATCAAAACAACGAATATAAAATATACGCAAATAATAATTATTTTGGGATTAAAAGTATAAACACTCGTAATAACTATGGGGTGTGAATTAATTTATTAAGTCACTATAAAATTAATTATCCCAACTTAGTCATGTTCAATGCACACAAAGTGTACTAGTACAGTTAGTCGGAATAATAGACGACGCTATTATCTGTTCCTTGTAACCAAGACAATTCTACTAAAACTATGTGCTACAGTCGTACTGATGGTTTGTCCAATTCTATCTAAACTGTAAACCCAAATTTACAATCCATAAGAACCTTTAATCTGGTCTTCTGTGTGTAAGCCAAACTCTACACACCAGATTAAATACTATGTAGAATAAAAGACACCCATGCACAACATTAAATAAATAATAAAATGCATACATTACTCATAAAGATTCTCATTAAAATGGAAAAACAGTTTTTATTAATACATAAAAATAATACTAAAAATCAAAACATGATTTTTAGTATACACTCCTAACATGATACATATATCAATTTTGTGCGTATACTCTAACAATAGTATACTACTTGTATATAGTATATAGATCGCGTCAAACTTGTATTGCCATCTTTACCAGTTATCGCAAGAAGGTTTCCCTTGTATTTTCCTTTTAAAAACGTTCCATCGATAAACAGCATTGGACGACAGCTATTGAACCCACGTATGTAGGCATCAAATGCAACAAACAATCTCTTGAAATGATTTGTCTTCGTATAAAATTCCAACTCGAAAAAGCTACCTGGATTTTCTTTTCTTGAAGCATTACAATACCATTTCAAGTTATTGAATGACGAAAAATAATCACCAAAGACCTCTTCTTTGGCTTTCTCCACTCCCATTCAAGCATGGTAATATGTAATATTTAATCCGTAGTTGCACTTAAACTCGCCTATCACATGAATTGGCCATTTTAACGGCTTGCTATGGACATCATCTTAGATAACACTAGCAACCAGATTAGAACTCTTGTGCAAATTGGATGCCATTCGTACATCCGTCCCACAAGTATGGTTTTTATTCAATTCTCATTTGTAAAAAAAAACCATTTGCTGCTTCAACCCTGGCATACACAAACCACATGCACCCTCTCGACTCCCTGTGCCTACAATGTGTAGTGACCATTTTTTGTCATTCTTAACGTACCGAAATTCAACCCCACACTTAACAGAGTACTTACACAACTCATTGCGGAATTCACTTACCCCACCTTCATCGAACTTGCCCAACTTGAAGACATTAAGGTCTTCTCCTTATGTGAACTGAAACTGGGTAACAAATTCACTTTACTAGCAAGAACAACTCATCATGAATAGCCAATATCAAGTGTGTTGTCATCACTATCATCATCTTCGCTAGAATCCTCATTAACTGAATCATTCGAACTTCAGTCCTCTACAACCTCCACGTCAACAGCATTCCTGACAATTGTCCCCATAAAAGACAACATTACCTTGAGATCATCATTGTTGTTACCCAACATGCATTTCGCATGACTGGGAATTGAATACGTTAGTGAAAAAAAAGTCAATTTTCAAATTCTTCCATTTGTTGTACAGTGGAGTCAAAAGCCACTCATGCATACAGTTGCGCTCCACCCGTAAAACCGCAGTATGAGATCTATACTTGCACATCAACACCAGCATCCCCTTCATTCTTATCAATGTAGATTGTATACTGCATGAATATAAACCATTACAATATTAGTGTTTCAGTCGTGTTGCGCAATTTAAAAAAAAAGTAATATCATAAGGACCGGTTGTAATGTAAGTACTAATTACATAATAAATGTATTAGTTGAATGTTTGAATGTATTGTAGAAATTATAGAAACATATCAGTTGATTTAATGACAAATAATGACAAAAAAGTGATTTAATAGCAGAAAAGTAATGTAAGTACTAATTACACAATAAATGAATCAGTTCAATGCATTAATGTATTGTAGAAGTTGTATAAATGTATAAGCTAATCTAAATATGTAATGGAAATGTATTATAGAAATGTATCAGTTGATATAAATATGTAATGAATCAGTACAATGTATGTAATGTATAAATGTATTAGTTGATCTAAACTGGTTCAATTCCACAATAACCGTATTCATCTTCCACCCATGCAAAGCTCGATATTTTGTTCTGTATGACTGGTTTCCAAAATATCAAAAACCCAAATAGAACTTCTTGTTATATTCACAGTATGTACTGACTGGGTACCCAATAATTGATGCAAAAATACTTTCTTGAAATGAGATAAAAAATATAAACGTGAAATGGAAAACTAAACCAATCAAAATACCTTACGTTTTTTACCAGAGAACAACCATAGTATAAAAAAGCCTGGTGTTAATACCTTGATCAACTTTCAGACAACCAAATGCGAACACCTTGAATACCTCGACCAAGCTTTGGTACATCAAGAGTAAGAACAATTCTGCTATTAAAATCACTATATTGTGATTATTTGGCATTAAAAACCCAGATACTTGAGGGATACGATATTATTGCAGATCAAAATATTCATCTCGGCACATTCCATTTCGGTTTGAGTGGTATGAATGCATGGGATTCACATCTCTCCAGGGACGGAGCCAGGAGTATTGTTCAGTGGGGGCATATTTTTAAAATTGTAAATATATTTTTAAAACTATAGATATAATAAGAAAGAATAAATAAATTAAAATGCTACTCAAAAGATTCATATCCATTTATAATATAAAATTTGAACTTACAACTGACCACGACGATTTTTCATATTTTGAAAACGATATATGACACTTTCATTTGAAATACTATTAAACATCTATCTCTCAATATAGATAATCAAGCTATCATGCATCCATTGATCGCCTATTTTGTTGCGAAGACAATTTTTTACAATCTTCATTGCAGAAAATATTCTTTCTACTGTGCCAATTGCAACAGGTAAAATCAATGCTAGAGTTAAAAGCCTGTAAACCAAGGGGTATCCTATATTTTTTCTGGTCTTAACCATCATCTGAGCAAGATCACCAATTCCTTTTAAATCCAAAAACTCAAGTGTAGAACGTACATCCATGATAAAATTCTCAAATTGGTCAGAAATTACTAATCTCTCAATATCAGAAAAGTCTTTTGGGTATAATTCGGCAAAACAGGCTAATCTTTCTTTGTCAAAAGCTGCAAATAAATCAGATGGATTTAGACATGCAACACAAAATAACAACTCGGTGTTCAACTCATTAAAACGGTTATTAAGCTCTTGGATTTACATATCTATGACAGTATAGAATAGCTCAATACGATAGTGATGAGAATTTGTTATTTCTTTAGTTCTTTGCCTTGATCTTCCTCGAATAACATATGCTTCATCCATATTAGGCGCATCAATTTGATGTTTGCTATAAAAATGATGTAAAATAGAAAATATATATTTTTATTATATTTCAATTAGCTATTTTAAAATTTTGTGCCGGAGATGATCCGTATTTGCAAGAATTTTGCAGAAACCAACTTGCTTGACCCTCTCAAAATTCTCTGCTTTCTTGGCCGTTAATTTGTAGTCATATCATTCTTGTTCGGCTTACGTTTCTCTTGTCTTTCTCTCTTCATCTGTTCTCTCTTCCCTCACTTTCCCGCATATTAGCAAGGGTTTCGTTTTGCTGCTTGTTGGGACCTGCGCTAATCAACTATGGAATTGATAATAAGCACTAATCGGACATGTCCTTCACCATCCAATTTCAATGTCTTGGCTTATATGTCTATGGCAGCATCGGAGTACAGTAATCATTACAGTATTCGTACTCGCGCCGCGATTCGAACTAAGACGAAGCTTTTCTCGGCGTCATCGGCAGCCGCGGAGGTCGCCAAGGCATCGTGCACAGCAAACTTCGCTGCTTCCTCTAACGGCAATGGCAAGAGCAACGGCAACGGAAACGGAAATTCCATGAATGGCGGTGGAAGAAGAAGCTTGACGAGGACTACAACCAAGAGCCAAACACTACTACAATTGGGTGCGCCACCTGGAACTGCTAGTAGTGCTTTAGAGCAACTCGATATTGAACGCGGTGTTTGTGTTCCTTTCCGCAAGTACAGCCCTGAGACGGTAACGTGAATGGGACAGCTAATTTAACAAAGGGTTCAATACGTATTTTTTCCTTAAACTATTCACATTTTGTTTATTTCATCTTTGAACTACGGATTGAATCTATTTAATCCGTAAACAAATTAATTTGAACTCGGTTAGTCTAATAGTTTGACAAACCCGTCAATTAAACAAACGGAAGCATGCTTACGTGACGTCCACGAGAGTCATCCCACCAAAACAGCTGTGATTTGAACCTGAACCCCAATTTGAACCTGAACCCCTACTTCGTAAACTTTTAAGCTCCAAATTAGAGGTTCTACAACATCTTTGCCAGCAATAATGTTTCGGAAAATGTCATATAAGGAGCTGTGTTTTCTTTCCGTGGCTTGCCAGTCTTGCACCTATTTTTTTTTTCCTGTGGCTTGTCTATGTGTTGCTTTGTTTTTTACCAAAACACGTGCATTTGTTTATTTGAGCGGGAATAGTTCCTTCCATAATTAGAAAGAATAAAATGTTTTTATACCCTTAAATTAGGCTGATGGAAGTCACCTGAGAGTATTTTGTTTGTTTAATTAATGGTCTGTCGATTATTACACTAATTATGTTCAGATTAGTTTGATTAGGGATTAAATAGGTTCAATCCGTAGTTGAGGGACGAAACAAACAAAGTATGAATAGTTTAGGTGGAAAATATGTATTTAACCCTTTAACGAATTCAATCCAAATTCTAATTTCATTTTGTTCAAATTTTCATTTACGGGCTCTCTTTTCTTTTGAATGCTTTTGTTAGGTGAGGAATACGGTGTTAGAATCTAGAGGGGCCATTCTTTCTCTTATCGGCCGTGGAATTCAGATAGTGTGGAATTTGGGACTCTATTGGTCTGCCTTAATGTACGATTGTTTAGTGGGCCGTGATCAAGAAGTTGTTCCATATCGTGCTCGGCAGCTTAGGAATCTGTTGTGTGATTTAGGCCCTTCCTTTATCAAAGCTGGGCAGGTTTTACCAGATTCTGCTTTCTTTATCCATCTGACGTTTTCCTTTGTTGTCGTTGTATTCTCTATTGTTGTTCAAGTGCTTTATAATTCTTTTCCATTTATCTAGCTGAGCCTTAGCTAGTGTTTTGTGCGGAATGGAATGAAAATTTCTTAGCATCTGTTTTGGATTACTCATTCTATTAAATGGAGTAATAGTGATTACTTTTAGAATTAACATTTCATCATTGTTTGACTAACCAAACACTGGAATTGGTATTTCGATGGAATTATCATTCCATTCCATGATCATCCCAATCAACCAAACATAGCCTTAGTGTAATGAAACCTAGACAAGATGGGAATGTTGGATTGCAACATCCATCGATTCTTTTGGATTCCTTTTGTTGGAGAATTCCATGAAGATTTGAGTTTCTGAAAAGAAAATTGTTGGCAAAAGTTTCTAATCTACACTTAGGTCAGTTATTTCCTTTACAAATATTTCAAGTTCCTTTGCCACTCCATAACAATAATAAAAGAAGTAAGAAAAACCATTCTGCTTTCTTTTTTCTTCCTTTTTTCCCATGATATATTTGCATATGTAGGCTACCTGGTTGGCTTCAACCTTAGGACACCTAAATTTTGCTTTTTAGACAAACTGTAAGAAACAAGAAACACGCCTTGTAAGTTGTTTATTCTCTCATAGTTGGACTATTTATGAAACATGGCTTTGTTTTTTTGTTATTAAACAGGTTCTTGCAAACAGACCCGATATTATTAGAGAAGACTACATGAATGAGCTTTGTATTCTTCAAGACGATGTCCCTCCTTTTCCCAATCAGGTACTAAACTAAATTGTCCTGCTAATATGTTTAATGTGCCATATTTTTACGATGCTGGAATAGAACTTCTTTTCTTTAAGCAGCGAGTGCTTAACAATTGTTTAGGTTGCCTTTAACATTATAGAAGAGGAACTGGGCCAACCTCTCGAAGCTGTTTTCAGCAAAATTTCCTCAGAAACTATAGCAGCTGCAAGTCTGGGTCAAGTTTACCGTGGTACTCTACGTGCCTCTGGGGAGGATGTTGCTATTAAGGTTGTAACAGGTTCATCTAGTGAATTACTTACTATTTATCTGTAAATAATCCTTTCTCAGAAGCCACACACAGACATTACACATGGACGCCTAGTTCCACTCATAAATCATAGATATATATCCTTTCTGCTTTTTAAGACTGGTAGGGCATTTATCATTTCGTAACAGGTTGAAACTTGTTCATTATACTTGCGATCCTGTTCATAACCTGTATATATTCTTGGACTTGTGCTAAATGTCTTCAATATCTAATATGTGGCCCTTTTAGATGTGAGAATGTATTTTTTTTGTTATTTTGAATATAACAAAAGGATAGTTTAGTCCTATTGCATTATTAGGGTTTCCTAGGTTTTTTTACTCTTTATAAATATTATGTATTTCTTCATTAGTGTTACGCTCTTGATTATTGCAATAATAGATACCTATTCTTTCTCTTTAGTTTGTATGATGGTATCAGAGTAGGTTGTGCAACCCTAAACTCAAACCCTGCCAAGCCGTTATTCGTTGCTTTCTTCACCGTTGACCAGCATTGTCTTTCCGTAGAAAATCCTAACTGCCGATGATTGTTCACTGTTGTTTTGCTAGAACCCTAGCCACCAATGCCTTCAGTCAAGCAAACCCTAGTTGCCGCCGCCTTTCGGTATTGTTTCTCTCCTCCTTCGCAGTGGCTACCTCCTCCTTTGCTTCCCTCATCATCGACCAACACCGATGACCCTTCCAGTTGCTTCGATTACTTCAGTGACGTCACTAGATTTGGCTCTCTCGCATCTGTCCCTTTAGGCCTTCGGGTTTTACGCCTGTATGTACGATCTGGGTCATCACAACCCGACTCGCCAAGAAGACAACACGAAATCTTTGGCATAGTATTCGACCATCTTTGGCGACCTTGCTGGACCTTTCAACTAGCATCGCTAATTAGAACCCTCGATCGGCATCGACAACCTTGCTACAACCTTGTCGGACGTTTATTTCTTACATTTGTGCAACTGGCCTTCAGTTTTGGCTACACCAGATCTGGTTTCTTTAATTTTGGCCTTCTTTTGGTTTGCTACAGGAGTTTTGGATATGATTCCTTTGATTTTAGCCTTTTTTTGACTCTGGTTTGAGTATCTCGATTTTTTGGTTCTTTTTTGCATAATACTGGTTTGACTTATTTTTTACTTTTCGACATGGCTAAAGATAAATTGCAGGATATTAGCATTTGATTTAATGGAACCAACTAATCTTATTGGTCCAATGTTATGAAAAATTTTCTTCTTGGTAAAGAGAGATGGGGTTATGTGACGGGTTCAACGACTAGCCCTACCGATACTAAAGTTGAGAGTTATGACATGCCCGTTGTACTATGGGACACAAAAAATACACAGATATTAAACAATTATTTGCAATATTAGGACAGTTAGTGCAGTTTTTCATGGCCCTTCGTGATTAATTTGAGGCCCTTTATAAAGCTATTCTACATCGTTCACCGTTGCCCTCAGTTGATGGAGTTATTCACGAGCTTATCATAGAAGAAACATGGCTTAAAGTTGCTTAGATTGCTATTCCTTCTCAGTTAGTATTTGCCACTCCTTCTCAGTCAGTGGGTGTTGCCTCTCTTTTTCCATTGTTACCTACTCTTTCACCCCATCTTATTTAGGTCATGGGAAAGCCAAAGTCACGTGTTTCTTCGGACGAGTATAGTTTTTGCCACCAAAAGGGTCATTGGAAGAATATAAGTCCTAAAATAACGCATGAAGGAGATACTTTCTCACAATCCTTGCTCCCCTTTGCCCAGTCATCTCAGTCAATGCTTCTATGACTACCTCTCACTCAGGTTTGCATAGTTTTTATTTCTCAAGTATTTCTCCCTTGACCTGGATTTTCGATTTTAGTTCTTTCTGTGAATCGAAGTTCTACATCGCATGAGTACAAAAGTAATGTGTAATATATAAGTGTTAGGCACTCTCACCTCAATAGCTAATTTTTATGATTGAGTTCTACCTAAGATCTGTAACATGGTATCAGAGTCAGAATACCAAGGATGGGTATGGCGCATGTCTCTGGCCTGCACGTGGTAAGTGTTGCTGAGTGAGCATGTTGCATGAAGGGCACGGTTTAAAGCGAAGTCCCACGTCGCCTGAGTACAAAATCAATGTGCAGCATATAAGCATGAGGGCACTTTCACCTCAATTGCTACTATTAATCTACCGTTTGTTTTCTCTTCCTTGCAGTTTGCTAATTTCTTCACGACTTGCACAATTGCCCTCTTCCGTTTTCTGCCGGCCAAATTCTCGTCGCTCTCTAGAATCGCATCATGAGTTTGAGGGGAGGTGTGAGAACGTATTTTTTTGTTTTGTTATTTTGAGTATAGCTAAAGGATTGTTTAGTCCTATTGCATTATTAGGGTTTCCTAGGG
The DNA here is from genome assembly GCA_032360265.1 of Heliamphora ciliata. Taxonomy (NCBI): domain Eukaryota; kingdom Viridiplantae; phylum Streptophyta; class Magnoliopsida; order Ericales; family Sarraceniaceae; genus Heliamphora; species Heliamphora ciliata. Next base: position 19,021 of record JAUMHN010168526.1, read on the forward strand.
TTTTTTGCTCTTCATAATATTATGTGATCCTTTGTTAGTGTTAAGCTCTTTGATTATTGTAATAATAGATACGTATTCTTCCTCTTTATTTTTATCACTAGAAGCATTGGAATATAATTGAAATACAATATACAATACATTGTTAAAGTTACTTGACTTCCACTAGGTGTAACAAGTGAGACGTAAATGCTTGACATGTTGATTGTGTTAGTTTTATTATGATTATATTAGTTTTATTATTATTATTATCCAGTGTTGTTGAGCACACCATATCTTATTATGTGGTCTTGTTATTTTATAAATAAACCGTTGCGTGCCCTATTGGGGTTAATGCTTTTATTGAGTTTAGTGTTATTCTATTAACATGGTATTAGAGCCTAACCCTAACCCTAACCCTAACCCTAGCCCTAGCTAGCGCCGCCACCATTGACACTCTGGAACCAAGTTGCCACCATTGACACTCTGGAACCACCCAACGCATCTCTGAAACCCTAGTCAGAACCACTAGTAGCCGTTGAAACCCTAGCCAGATCCACCAGCAAGCCTCGTCGCACCTCCAGGGAGGGTCGCCGCCCTTCGTCGTACACCCAGGCAGCTTCGCTAGTACTCGTCGCACCTCCAGGAAGGCTCGCCGACCTTCGTCGTACACCCAGGCAGCTTCGCCAGTACTCGTCGCATCTCCAGGAAGGCTCGCCGACCTTCGTCGCAACCCCAGCTAGCCTCATCACTGCTTCTCTAGTCCTCACTGTATCACTATACGATGGGTTCTATTGCTCTGTGTTGTTCGGCGCTTCGTGATGCAATGAGGAACTAGTGCTGCCTTTGTTCATGTTCTAATTATTTTGGAAGTTGTGAGGAGCCTTTGTTTTGTGATCTCTGTTCATGTTCGTGAGGACCTAGTGCTACTCTATTCATGTTCTAATTATTTGGAAGTTGTGAGGAGCCTTTGTGTTATGTTTATGTTCTGATTATTTGGGAGTTGTGCGGAGCCTTTGTGATTTTAATCTTTAACCAAGGATGTCAACTGGAGAAGCTAGGTCTACTCCCCGGACTTCTGAGACTAATGAGTCTTTGACGGATACCGGGCGACCAGCTAGAACTGACGTGTTTTCCTCTTCTACCCGGCTTGTTGATGAGAAGCTTGATGGTGCTACAACTTATCCTTTGTGGAGAAAGAATGTATTGAAATCCTTGCAAGGTATGGAATTTGATTCCCATTTATTTGATAATGCTCCAGCTGCTAGTTCCCCTACCTACCGTATCTGGGTCCGAGATGATGCTCGTATCTTTAGTCAGTTTATGAATTCAATGGACCGCAGTGTCAAGATTTTGGTTGCAAGTGCTGATACAGTAAAAGAAATCTAGGGGCTCTAGAGGATATTTATGCCTCCACAAATGACTTATCGCTCCTTTATGATGTGATGCGAGACTTTTTTCGCTCGTAACTGGCTGGTCGTCCTCTTCAGGAGCACTTTATGGGATTTAAAGTGCTTGCCGACGAGTTTGATCGGCTTCTTCCATTCACCAGTTCTATCAGTAAGTTTTAGAAATAGCGGATGCAGATTCTCGTCGTGTGCTTCTTGGCCAGTTTAGATCTTGAATATGACACGGCTCGTTTTCAGATTCTTGCTGGGATAGATATTCTTACATTATCTGAGACTTTTCGTTAGGTGAGTCGTTCGATGCGCCGTGACGACACCCGGCCTTCCTCTGATACTAATGATCAATCTGCCCTTGTTGTTTTTTGAGGAGGCAATGGAACTCGTGGCCATGGCCGTGGTAGGGGCCGTGATGGAGGTCGAATAGGTGGGGGGCTCGTGAGACTCGTTCTTGCTACTATTGTGGGATCCAGGGCCATATTCGCAGTCAGTATTATAAACTACATGGAAGACCGTCCCCAGTAGCTAATGCTACTGTTGAGTACCCCCAGGTAGACTCGTCTTTCTCTTCTTAGAAGCAACTCTAGAGATGATCCCAGCTGAATATGAGCAGTATGTTCAGTCTCAAGTTACTAGCACTGGTCCTTCTGCTCCTGCTGCCGTTACTTTCGCAGGTAATCCTAGTGCCTGTTTGGAGACTACTCCATTTGCCTGTGTGATTGATTCAGGTGTCTCCTATCATATGCCTGGTTCGGAAGGTATATTATCTGACTATCAGGTGACTCCTAGCCATCGTGGTGTTCCTGTGGCTAATGGATCTTTCTTACCGATTAAGGAACGTGGAGTCGCTACTCCCACACCGTCCTTAACCTTATCTAACGTCTTACATACTCCTGGAAATCCATTTAACTTATAATCAGTCAGACAGCTGACTAATGATCCCAACTGCGGTGTGATTTTTTATCTTGATGGCTGTGTTTTTTAGAATCTTACGACGAGGAAGATTATCAGTAGAGGTCGAGTTTCTGGTGGGCTTTACTTGGTGGAGGAGGTGGCTGCTACGGCCTGTTCAGTAGTTCCCTTTCCTAGTTTTAAGGTTCATTGACGTCTGGGGCATCCATCTATATCCAGTTTACATAGTATGTGTCCTAGTTTTCACTCTGTTTTTTATATTGAGTGTAAGTCGTGTCGGTTGGCAAAGCATCTGCATGTGTCTTTATAATCTCGGGTCAATAAAAGAGCTTCGGCTCCTTTTTCTTTGGTTCATTCAGATGTTTGGGGGCCGTGTCCAGTTGAGTCTGTTTCTGATTTTTGTTATTATGTTATATTTGTGGATGGTTAATCTCGTGTGACTTTTTTATATCTTATGCGATATAAATCTGAAGTAGTATCTATTTTTTCCTCATTTTGTATGGAAGTAAACATTCAGTTGCAGGCTCAGGTTAAATGTTTGCACAGTGATAATGGAGGCGAGTATCTCTCCACCCAGCTGAAGACTTTTCTATCTACAAATGGTATTGTTCATCAGACTTCTTGCCCAGCTACCCTACAGCAGAATGGTGTCGCTGAGTACAAGAACCGCCATATTATGGAGACTGCTCGTGCTCTCTTGTTTCAAATGCATGTGCCTAAGCAATTCTGGGGACATGCCGTGTTATAACGGCTTGCTACTTAATTAACTGTCTCCCATCTCAGGTCCTTGGTGGCAAAATTCCAATGGCGGTCCTCTCTCTCGTAACGAGCCTTTTCTCTCTCCCCTTGATAATTTTTGGTTACCTTTGTTATGTTCGTGACACCCATCCTCAGCGAACGAAGTTGGATGCTCGGGCTGTCAAATGCATCT
>JAUMHN010168634.1:0-22241 GCA_032360265.1 Heliamphora ciliata
TAAAAGTGTCGCCGCACATTAAGCTCCAGACTGTGCCCTATGTTCAAAGTTGATGAAAAGTATTCGACAGAGGAGTTGAGAGGGGCAAATTATCAGGTATTCTCGGATTATTATATAAATTGATGTCATGTGATATTCTGTTAAATAAAAATTACAATTTATATAATATTTATTATTTATTATTTTTTAACTATTTAATAAAAATAAATTATTTTATCTTTGTAGTAAAAAACACACCTAAACTTAAATCATGGATAGTATTTTGAAATCACGAAATAATTACCCTTAGATTGGGGGTTTTTAATTTGGCAAAATGGAAAGTGTGTTGTGTTTAAAGGGCAGTATGCTCGTATTATGTTTTATTTGGAGTATTTTGTGAACAAATCTTTATAATTAAGTTCGTATATTAGGTAGAACTCGTCGATATTGTTATTTATGTAAAAATTTAAATTCATTTAATACTTGTCGCTGTGATTAAATAAGATCTCTTAATATTATTTTATAAATAAATAAATAAAAATTATAATTTAAAAAAATATTATTAAATAAATATTACTCAATTATTTAACTACGAGTATCGAATGGATCTGAAATTTTACGTATTAAATAAATTCGACGAATTTTACGTAATGAACGAATTTAATTATAAATATTTATTTTAAATTTTTTTTTAATTATAAATATTTATTTAAAAAATTTTTTTCAACTGGTGCAGCACGATTTTGGAGTCCTTAATTCGGGCTGTTGCAGGGGTTTCTTGGGAGGAGAGAAGGGAGCGAACCTAGCTCCATTGCGCAATTTAGCATGTGGTACTCTCCGCGGCCGGCTTAAAAAATATGTCGGGATTCCAAATCTAACGGCTATAGACAATAGTGTCCTTTGAGGTGACCGACTGGCCGACTGTACTTTAGGAAATCGGACGGTCAGAGTTTCATACCAAACCTCGATCGAAGAAAGGTGAATTCAAAATGTAGCGGGGGCATCTTCGAGCCTTGATGTCGTGTGTTTATATAAAGTTGTTTGTCTTTATTGAATCTAGAATCTAGAGAGAGAGAGAGAGAGAGAGAGAGAGAGGGGAAGTGCGAGTGTAGACTGTGGACTGGAGCGTAGCTCTCCAGTTGAGCCCAACTGTTCTTCTTCTGCATGTAAGTGATCTTCTCCTTATTGTGTACGTTTTGCTCTGAAATTTGATTCAAATGAAGTGTGGAAGCACCACTGATTTGATTTTCTACTGAAATTTTTGGAATTACTACTTCGGATGAACTCTTTGTGTGCGCTTCATCTTCACATTTGTTTCTTCTTCTTCTTCTTCTTCTTCTTCTTTTTTGTCATTTTACTGAAGAAACTGAAGAGCGAGATCTTCTTCACCAAAGTGATTCGAATCACGCGAATCAAACCAAAACAAGAGTTCCATTCCCATTTTGCTTTTTAGGGCACCATGTTGCGTCTTTTGCGCCGCGCGCGCAAACATGTGCTGACTAATCACTAGCTTGTTATAAATCTGAAACCTCGGAAATGGACTCTGCCCCTGTTTTGAGATCTCTTGCTGTGCTATTTAGGCAGCATTATGTTGGAAAGCACCTCATTTCCACTTTCCTTTAAAGTGCTAGCTTGGACTCTCTCAATCTCTTGTTCCTGAGGACTTCAGGCCAATCTCCGGAACTGGACATGTGTGTATGACTTGCATATTCCTGTATGTGGTAATTTTTTATTTTTTGGTAACTTAGGTGTCTCCCGCCCAGTTCATCCCAGCCCCAGTTCAATTGAGCCCGAGTTACCTCATGTCTGGAAAGGGAGCCTTAATGTTAACAACCGTGTAAACCTCTTGTGGCCTTAATAGGACTCGAACTAACCACCCTTGAACAAAAAAACAAGGGATGTGCTGAGTTGTGGTGGGGATATGATGAGTAGTGTTTCTCTTAATCAAGAAAGCGTTGTTTTTATAACTTATTATTGACGTGAACCATTCGGATTGCTTGGCCCAATGGTTAGCGCCAATAATGACATGGGTATGGGTCTGAGTCTTGTAAATAGCCTCTCCAGAAAATGAGGTGATAAAACTGAGGTTTTGTGTGAAAATGCCTCACAGAGATAAATATATGTGGGTAGTGGAAGAAAACTGAATGTCCACTTTTTCCGTTGTCAACCATACCTTGTATTCCAAAAATAAGTTTATATCTCTTGCTGCGTCTTTGGGTTGAATTATTTTGAAATTGAAACTCTGTACACAAGTAATATAATGAGATGGATATAAGCACCTTTGAAATTGTTCATATAATAGGTACCTTTCTCTGAAAACTTAATTTCGAAGGTTCTGATCTGTATATCTTTGGGTTTGCTTCGTGTGATCTTGTAGTGTAGTGCCTTAGCATATACTGCTTTGAGCTTTATAGTAATCTGAGCTTCGTACTCTATGGTGGGAGACTCTCACGTGACATGCCTCACACCCTGAGATTTAGTATTATTAGGATATGCATCTCTTACCAATAAAAGATGTCATGTTTTTATCACAAGTTTGGGACTTGTAAGTGTATTTATTGGCCTGTGTTGTTTACTACCATTAGAGGTAGTTACTTTTATGTGGCAATTGTATGCCTCATTTGGTTGAGAGGGAGAAGGGTCTTGTTATAAAGAATATCCTTTGCATTAGGTCCCTGGTAAATTTCAATGCAGTTTTTCCTTTGATTGGAGGTGATATGCCAACTTCCAAGCATGTGCTTTCTTCCTCGGGTCAGAATTATGTAGCTTTACAAATTAAACCAGTATGGAAGGGTCTTGTTACGCAGTTGATAGTGGTAATTCGTTAGTTTGCGAATTACCTTTCGTCTATGAACTTCATTCGTTAAACCATTTGGATATTAGAGATACTTGTTTTCAATTTGTTATGTTGTTTTCATATCGGTATCCATTCTATTAAAAATCTCCTCTTTATGTTTACAATGATCATTTAAGTTGTACTTTATGTGCTTTATTCCATTACTAACAGTGACTTATCCACCTGGTCATATTTGGCCTGATGCCAACATACAACAAAGTGTTTAAATGTTATAGAAGGTACGATGAATGCAGATATATGAATTCCATTTCATACTGTACATTTTTGCTAGCGAACATTGCATCCTTTTTAATTGTATGAAATACATATAATGTCGTCCAGCACTGTTTTGTCGAACACAAAAGTAATTGGTTACTGGATGAACATTCAACATATTTCAAAACAAGCAATGAAACCTGTTGTCAACTTTCACTCATGTTCACCTTTGGATGACTTCATAAGCATTATTGGGCATGTTAGCTAACAATTTAAGTTTTGGGAACAATTGTTGATCCATTATAACTGTATTTATATGAACACGGGCATGACTGTTGCTTGTGGGTTGTTTGAAGGGCATCAACCTGTTAATTTTTGTGGGACAATTGGTAATCTAACATGGCATTCCAGCCTTGATTTCTGAGAGATCTCGTGTTCTTTGTTTGTATTATGCTTCTCTACATGCATTGATATTTGCATCTCCTTTTGCAAGAAGGGGTTACTTGTGAGGGTTGGTTTTGGATAGCCTGATGTACATTATTGAATTTTTTTCCTAACAACTTAAACTTTTGGAGCGATTGGTGAATCAATTGAACCCTATGCTATATGAACTTGCGCATGTGTGTCACCTGCTGGTTTATGTATGGATCAAATTCATCTAATTTTCATGTCAGTTAGATTTCATTTTTTCTCAAATACAACTTTCAATTTCTAAAAACTAAATATTGCATATTCAATATAAAATGAAATTCTTATGTGTCGTTACTCGTTATATAGGAAACTCAAGTATTTATACATACTTATTGGTAAATATCCAACAAGGCATACAGGAGTCATTCCATACCCTTACACGAATGCGGAGTGTCCACCAACATAAGTACTTCACAAATTAGAAGAATTCATGTGATAGGGCATCAACTGTAATATAGCATTATTGATTATATTCTTCCTACTTTGGGCATTATAATACTGCACGTGCAACTTTGTTGGACACAATTCCACGTTTGGCTTGGACTGATGCATGATGTGTTTTTGTATGTACTTGCCAATTGGATCATTCAAAGTGCAAAGATAAGCTATGAAAAGCAGTTGTGTTTCTAAAAATAGAAGTCATGCTGACAATGGAGATGCCAATGAAGCTGCAGTTAATCAACCAAGTGAGGAAGTTGTTTTAGGGGATGTAATATGGGTCGGTCACCATGGCTCGTTATGGTGGCCTGCACAAGTAAGTGAATATTTTGAGTATTTTATATGGGATCCATGATTTGACATTTTATGAATGATTTTGGTTGCGTATCGTGGATTTATTTTTCATATTCTTGGCTGTTTGGTAGGTTGTTGATGATGACACGGTGGCTCCGAGTAAAAAGCCCCGAAACAGATTGGTAGGTGAAGTTCTTGTTCGACTGTATGGAAGCTATAAATAGTTAAGTGGTTTGTCCCTGGAGAGTTGTTTATGTTGTTTTATCATGTTTTATAATTTGTTTATTGTTTCGTGTTTATTAGCTATACTAACCCTTGTTTCCTTCCTACAGCATGTATGTGGATCCGATGGCATGTCACACCGAGTTCCAGAACGTAAATATTTGTACATGGTTTCAACATTTGTGAAGTTCTTATTCCTTTTTTAAGTACATAAAATTGCCAGTTGAGTTTCATCAGCTTTTTTAGATTCATTTCTCTGGTCTAACCATGACATATGTTTCAACTTTGAAATTAGATTCTAAAGCAAAACAACGGTAACTATAGTGAAATATTTAAGAAAGCTCTGGAGCAGGTAGATCTTTTCTCTATTTTTCATCTATTTAGCCAATGATTTTAGGTTTTCGTGACTGATAATTGTTCCAATAATTCAAAATTGCTGCAGGATCTTGCTTGCCTCAAATCTAGTACAGCAAAGGGGAAAGAATCCAAAACTCAAGAAGTGACTGCTAGAAGAATGAAAGTTATGCAGAGGCTTGGGCTGATTGCTCCGTCTGGGTCTCCGTTCCACCAAAACGGACACATTGATCCGAATTTTTCTCTCTGCAGTTAACAGCTGCAAGCCTTTTCCTGCCAATTAATGGTAGGATTAATTAGTTCGTTACTTGTTTCGTGACCAACTGTATATTGACATATTTATGAATTCAGGATTCCAGTTCAGAAACTTGCTTCTTAGCTGATTGCTAAGAGCTATCACTATTAGTTGAACTTGAAGAAAGGAACTTCTTCTTTTGTTGACTTGGGATTCCTATTTCCTTCAAACCTATTTTTGAGAATGTTCATAAAAACCCGTTTTAGGAACATCATCCTTGGTTCCATTTTATACTTGAACCGATGCCATCTTATTTCTATTATAGCTTTGGGAAGCTTAAGTCACTCAAGTTCCTAAAAAGTTTTAGTAATTTAAATTTTTAGTTCTAAACAGATGTCTAAATTTAGTTGATTATGCAATGTATTTCCTTTTGGCAATTTATGGAATTGGAAGACAGTTAACTATGATGATGTTTGTTATAAGTTATATTTTTAGCTTATCCCAACAAAAAGTTATTTTTTTTTATAAAAAAGAATCAAACATGTGTACTTATAGTTTTTTGCTTGTAGTTTTTTATTTTAAATGAATAAACACAAATTCTACTACTTAAAGTTATAAACTTACAGTTGTAACAAACATTGTAGCATTTGTTTGAATTTATAATCACATTTTTTCATTTATAATTTAGAAGTTCATAATTTCAGCTATATTGAAAAACTTTCTATTAGAAGTTTGGATTACTGTAGTGACATTTTTTTCTTATTAATTTTATTCTGCCTCTTTTTTTAATATTCATAGTGGCTTCTATTGCAAGTTTTATTGGATCTAGGTCTTTTCTAAAACAACATTATGTTTTTGACCTGTCAATTACTTGCTATATATATTTGAAAAGATTAATGCTTGTCAGTGTATGGTTTCATTGTGTAGTGATGTGGAGGATTTTGAGCTAAACTTATCAGTGCTAAATTTTGCTTTCAGCTGGCTGTGGAGAGTCAGAACTCGCGGGGGGCAAAAGAACTCTTATTGTGCACCCCCCATTTTGTTCTGCAACAAGAATCTACTCTTGAACCAGATTTTGAGATAGAAGAAAAAATATGGCAATGTTTGGAGGTTTTTATCTTCAGTTTGAAAGATGTTCAGGTTTTATCCTTTTTGTGATTTTATGGAGCTTTCTTTAGTGTAGTCATGATAAACTACAAAATTAACATGTAAAAGTGTGTTGTTTGGCTCCATAGAACGTGAAATGACTGCTCTGGTATGCTTCTTCCTGAAGTGTTGTTTTTCTTTTAGATTAACCTTTTTGACTTGCTATGATTTCAGAAACTGTAAATTTCCAAAATTGTTACTGGAGTGTTTTGATAAGTTAAGATGGCAATTTCTTATTTGGTATGAAACAGCCAAAGCAGTTCTTATTTTGGATTGGAAGTGTGGAGGTTTAATATTAGATGGAATGTACGATTCTCTCTCTGTAGTTGGGTTTACTTCTTTTTGCACAAAGAAAGAGTTGGTGATGCCTGACGGTCGGTTTAGCTAGAGGGCACTCTGTCTGGTAATGTTTACAATTTTTTATTTTTTGTTTATAAAAAATAAAAAATATATTTTTATTTATTTTTATAAAAAAATAAAAATAAAACATGTTTGACACATAAATATTTGGAAAGTGTTAGTTGGAAGTTGTAGATGAGTACAATGGTCGGAGGTGGTGGTCAGAGGCGTTATTCGGTGATGATAACAAGAGATAGAAATGGTGGTTGAAAGTGGAGGGCAGAGGCGGTGATCGAAGCGGGTGGTCAGCGGTAGTAGCTGGATGGTGGTGACCAAAGGTGTTAGCTGGAGATGATAGCATGATGTAGCGATGGTGGTCGAATGTAGTAGTTGGAGATGGTGATCGGATATGTTAGCCAGAAAAATAGTAAGAGGTAGCGATGGTGGTTAAATGTAGTCAAATGTAGTCAAATGTGGTTAGTAAAAATCGAGACGATGGTCGGAGGTGGTGGCCGGAGTGGGTGGTCGAATGTGGTAATCAAAGGCGGTGGTCGGATGTGATAACTGGATATAATAGTTGGTGGTAGTAAAAAAAAAACAATCAAAAGGTATTTATAAAACAAGTGAAAACATATTTTTTCTGTTTATAAAAATTTTGTAAAATTTGAAAATTGTTTACAGTTTTTTGAAAATAAAAATAATTATTAAATATATTTTTGTTTACGGTTTACAAAAAATTTAAAAATAAAAATAAAAAATAAAAAATATAAACATTATCAAACGGGACCTAAATGAACGCGGTTTTGACTCTATGAATTTATTCATATCTCGTTGCTGTGGCTTTTTTATTATTATTTATACACGAGATTAGATTTAATTTTTATTTTTGTTAAATAATTACTTATATATATTAGGGTTATTTTGTAATTAGTTTGAAGTTTTTTATATAAATACTGGTATGGTGTAAATGTGAAGTAAAGTCTTATTATTTTTCTAATAATATTTTTTGTCCGTCTTTCTTTTTTCTCTCTTATTTTCTCTTTTAATCTTAAATTACTTTTTTACTATTTAACTTGGTATCAGAATATCTTGATCCGGCTTTCTTTTTCTTTCTTTTCTTTTTGTTTTTTTTTTCTTTGTCCGAATTTGTGTTTGTAAAAAATAAATTCAAAAAAAAATCTCAGATGATCACCTAGTGCCAATTTACGCTTTTATGAATTTTTCTTTTCTTTTTTTCTCTATTTTTTTTGATATTTTCTTTTGAATTTTTTCATCATTTCGGCACTGTTGGATGCTTTTTTGCCGATCGTGTTTTCTGCGCCTTCGACCTGTTGTTTTCTTCTACGATCTCATCCATGGGTACCGCAATCTTTCCTCTTGGCCCACTAGGGCATCGATTTGTTGATTTGACCACTATTGGAGAGGATTCGAGTTTGCACAGGTTTGGTGCCTAAGGTTTTTTTGGTGCTTTTGTTGGTTGTCGATTAAATTTTAGACTTTGCTTTGCGCTGATTTTGTAATTTCGGTGGTAGCTTTAGGTTTCAAGCTCGATTCCTGTTCGATTTGGGGATTTCGGTGGTCGCTACAGGTTCCCAATTTGATTTTGTTTTTGATTTGGGGCTTTCTCTTTCAATTTGGGAATCAGATTTGGGGATTTCAGTCCAATTTGGAGATTTTAGCTCGATTTTGGTTCGATTTTAGTTTGATTCAGGTTCGATTTCAGTTTGCTTTGGGGATTTTCGTTCGATTTGGGATTTCAGTTCAATTTTGGTTCAATTTCAGTTCGATTTTGGGTTTTTCGCTTGAAGATTTTGACTTCGGCGAACTGAGATTTGGCGTTTCGCTTGAATTCGTTGTTTGGTTTCATCGTTCGGTTTGGTTGCTCTTGCTATGGTTTGCTTTGGTGTGAAGATCTTCGCCTTTGATTTCTTATGTTGATTGTCTGGTTGATTTTTGTTGAGTGGCCTGCTTTTGGTTTGACTATTTTTTATTGGATTCCGGCAAGCTTTGTTATTTTGGATCATCGAGTGTTCATTTGGTCTCTGATTGGTTTAATTTGATCTCTGTTGGGATTTGGCTCATTTAAGATTTCCATTGGATTAATTTGGCTCATTTGGCACCCTCTCTTTTGCTTGCTTTACTATGGTTACCATCACACCTTTTTCTGATGCTCTCTATCTTCACCTTAGCGGGCTTATTCAGACCTTGTGTGAGGTTCTACCGCTCTCCTCTACTACTACCTTAGCTAACTCAGGTGATATTACATGTGTAGCCCTTACCTCTCCATCTTGGATCATTGATTCCGGCGTTAGTTCTCATATGTCTGGTAACCCATCTCTTTTCTTTCATTTGACTTTTATTAAACATCATATAGTCTTAGCTGATGGATACTCTTGACCGGTTCAGGGGCAATGCGTCCTTCATCCCTTTCCTTCTTTGGCCATATCTTCTAGTCTTTATATTCTTAATTTTCTTTTTAATTTGCTTTCGGTTATTCAATTCACTTAATCTGTGCATTGCTCCATAACCTTTTTTTTTCTACTTCTTGTGTCTTTTAGGACCTCAAGACTAAGAAGATGATTGCTTCGGGGCATGCGAAGAACGGGCTATATTATCTTGACATTGATTCTGATTCTTCCTCCCGTACTTTATCTGCCTTGAGTGCTACCATTTCACATTTTCAATAGCACTTTTGCTTAGGCTATCTTTCACTAGTTAAGCTTAAGTTAGCCATCCACAACTTACCTCCTGTGTTCCATTTTGAGTGTGAAGCATGTCAATTAGGCAAGCATCACCGTAGTTCCTTCCCTAGTCGTGACTATCATCGTCAGTCTGAGTCCTTAGATTTGGTCTATACAAACATTTGGGGCCCTTCTCGAACTTCGAGTGCTAGTGAATACTCTTACTTTGTTATCTTTGTTGATGACTACTCTCGTATGACTTGGCTTTTTTTTATAGTTGAAACACCAGTCTAACTTGTCCCATGCTCTCTTTACATTCTACAATGAAATTTTTATTCAATTTGGCAAGCGCATCAAAGTTATTCGATTCTATATTGCGTTAGAATTTATGCAGTCTACTATTACTTCCTTTTGTGTCAATCGTGGTATTATTCATCAGATGACTTGTGCTCATCCGAGATCCTATCATAAGATTCTTCCAAAAACATATACTAATCGGCTTAATGACCAATCCTCCCACTATGATGAGGTATGACCTGCGGTTGTGTACAAGCAGTAACACGTTGTGCTGCTATTGAACCATGTGCACAATCATCCACAGACTGCACTGGTTGTAAAATCGACATGTTGATGGTAGCATCAGGTGGTTTAGAATTTGCACATTTCTCTATAATTCTCACACTACGAGGAGACAATGAAATATCAATGACGCTATCTTGTGGTGCGTCTCTTGTATGACTGGTAATTTTTCCTCTTAGCTCTTTCAGAACATTTTTATATCTGGGCATGTGGTTCATTACATAGACCTCTTATAAAAATCGGGTATTGGTGCTAACAGTAACTTTCTGATCCTTTGGACTATAAAATAAATCACCTTTCGTTCATCTAAGATATCCAACAAAGAAATAAACTTTTGTTATTGGTTCCAGTTTATCTGTGTTCTCTTTCAGCACATGTGCTGAACTATCTCAAATCCGAACACGCTGCAGACAAGATTTGCGCCCAGTCCACAGTTTTGTAGAAGTAGTAGGTATTGACTTAGATGGTACCAAGTTCAGAATATAAGTTGTTTCTAACGCATATCCTAGAACGAATCAGGAAAATCTAAATAACTCATCATAAATCTTATCATATCTATAAGAGTCTTATTCTTTCTTTTTACTACACCATTCTGTTAAGGTATAACCGGTGCAGACAACTGGGATGTGATCTTTGCCACTGACAAATAATCGCTAAACTCTCCTAAGAGATACTCGTCACTGTAGTGTTTTGATATATTTTCCTAGACCCTTCTCCGTTTTAGCCTTAAATTCTTTTAAATTTCTTAAAACATTCAGACTTATGGTGCATTGAGTAATCATCAATAAAACTGACAATATTCAAACCCATCTCTAGCCCAGATAGTTATAGATTCATATAAATCAGAGTGAACCAATTTCAATTGTTCTCTAGCTCTATAGCATTTGGCTAAAAAGAGCCTCTTGGTTATTTTTCATTTTAAGCAGAATTCACAAACTGGAAGTGCCTCCACTTCTAATGAACTTAAAGGTATAATCTCAACTAATCTTTTGATCCGTTTTAGATTGATATAACCTAAACGTAAGTAACAAAGATACGTTTGATTCATTTCAGAATGTTCCTTTCTCTTACATAATAAGTTATTAATATTATTCAATTCTTTGAGTTGTAGTGTTTGAGAGATAGGAGTAATAATATGAAAATTATTTACCAATGTATCAGAACTAATAAAATATTTATTATTGTTAATAATCACAGAGTTATTAAAATAAATGAAATATTCATATTTAATCAATCTAGAAACAGAAATTAAATTCTTTTTAATGGAAGGTACATAGAGACTTCTCTCAAAATTAAAATTCTATCTTTACTAAAACTGAGATTAATATTTCTCACTGCAACTGCTGCTACTCTAGTATTATTGGCCATGTATAGGTAAATTTTACCACACTGAGTTTTTTGGTTTCTCAGAATCCCTATAATGAATTGCAAACTTGATTAGTGGCTCCCGTATTTGTATGCCAGGTACTAGTAGATAACACCGCTAAACAAGTCTAAACAACTACTGATTGAAATTTACCTTGCTGAGATAAACTAGACATTGTTTCTTCCAGTGTCCTATCTGATTAGAGTGAAAACACTTGTCCATGGGCTTTTTCAGACTAGGCTTATGCCCACTTACTGCCTTAGAAGCTGCACCCTATTTCTGAACTTTTTTTTTCTTTTTGTATTTCGACTTAGAAGTAAAACCTTTTTTAGCAACAAAATAACTGACTAGCTTCTTAATGACGGCCTTAGCTGCTTGAAGTTCTTTAAATAGTTTTGTCAGGGTAAAATGTTGTTTGTTCATGTTGTAATTAAGGTAGAACTGCTTAAAAGAATCAGGTAACAATTAGAGTATGATATCGACCTGGGCTTCCCCATCGATTTCAGCTCTAAGGATCTCTAATTCATTCAGAAAACCAATCTTTAGAATATGATCCCTTATTAGGGTGCCTTTAGCCATTGTTATGTTTATCAGAAATTTCATGGCCACCTACCTAGTTGCACGATCATGATTCCCAAACATCTCTTTAAGATTCACCATCATGTCATAGGCACTGAGTATGGACTGATGCTGATATTGCAATACACTTGACATAGACGCCAGAATATAATATCACACCATTTGATAAGTCTTTTGCTACTTTTGATAAGGCCAGTCTTCTTATTCGGTTGCCCTTTCATCAACTTTAGGTGGACAAATCTCAGCACAAACTCTTAATCTTTCGCAGCTAAAACAATATCCTAATTTTTTTTTCAGTTAATATAATTAAGTCCAGTAAATTTGTTTTTTTTTTATTATGGTAGCAAGTGGATTGAAAGCATTTTAAATCTCAGAATCACATAATTAAAAAATTATAATGAGCAAAAAATTTTAAATTCATTTTAAAATCTTGGTTCTCTCTATCATTTTTTATAAGAACTCTCTAGCAGTATGGTATACCGTGAATAACATACCTCGATAGACAGATCGTCTACTATTCATCATTCATCCGGACAGGTCAATTCCTATTAGTTTAACTATTTAGGCAACAGACTATGTCAAGTAAAATTAAATAGCTGACATAATTTCGATCTTACAAATAATAATAGTGACTCAGATGAATAGAATATTATTATTTATAACTAAGTGTATATCGTCACTTAATTTCATATCAATTGACTCGCAATGAACCATTTAAATGGAGAAGTGATTTACAATAATAATTATTTAGAATTATCCCTTAAAGAGGTTTGTATCGGTAATTCTATAATTAATTTCATCCGATAGGGAGTAAGGTACCGTGGCTAACACAAAATTAATTACATCACCTACAAACTAGTGATAAAAATCGTGAGATTTATTAGTGATAAATTTTTTCATCCATTTAGTTTTTAAAGATTTTGATGATTAAAAAAATTGCTTAATTTTAACATATACATAATTCGAAACAACACGTTATAAAAATTCTGAATAAAATCATCTTTATGTATTATATGTGTAACTAATAAAATTTTTAATAAAAAATTGAGAATTTTATTTTATTTTTTAGTAACACATATATAAACAATTTCGTGATCATTAATTTGTAAAATTAAATTGATAGCCAAACATATGATATATAACAAGCATAAAATCCATGTTGTCCAACGATAACACGTAAATAGGATAATATAAATCATACACACATGTTATAAAACAAATGAAACATCCTATTATGGTCATCTGGAAAAGCATGATTTTTCGAGTAACCTCTTGATCCCGATGCATTCTTGTTTGCCATGGCGGCACGGGGTTACCTGGCTGGTCAGGTTGTGGGTTCTTGGGGCAACGCACTTGGCAGGGTCTAGGGGCAGTGCTCTCGAAACCAAGCATTGTCTTTTAAACATTTCGAAACCTTGATATTTATAAAAAAAAACTACATTCTCAACCTTTTCATCTAGACGGGAGATCGTCGTCCGGACGGACTTCGACAAAATCGCCCATCTGGATAGTTCTTAACAAAAACTTTCGGTCCGAACAGATTCCTCCAGAGACTTTCTGTCAGGATGAAGCATGGGATTTCAGCAGAAACCCTAGTAGTGTAGCTTTTCAGCCAAAACAACATTTTTTTCGTCCAAAACTTGAAAAGACATAGAAAGTGATGTCGGGGCTCAAAATGTCATCCTTCTCTTTAGATTTAATCTGTTAAGGTTACAAACATAGATCCTATGCCTCTATATTAAGAATTCACATCGAAAATCTATGGGAGAGAGAAGATTACATTGATCCTATACCTCTAAATAGAGTTCACATTCATCTATCACGAATCAATCATTGCATAAACCAAAGCAATCACACTAAACATACATGCAATATACATTCAACATGTGTGACCATAATATCGGGATAGAACGCTACAAAACAGAGGTTAACACAGTTTTAGTTTACCCGAATCCCATATCATGCAAGGATGAACATATATGGACAACATGGCTTGATTCAATCTATATGCAGCATCAAGAACTGCTCTGATATCACTTGAAGGGATCAGAATCTCAGAAAACGATGATGATATATACGAATCGAATCAAGAATAATACAAAAAAAAATCTGTGCAAAACTGTCTAGACGGGTGTCCAAATAGCGTCCAAACTAGAAAAACCCTAACAGGCTCCGAACGAAACCCAGTATACCAAACAAAGAATGAACATGGATTATACTTGCGAGATCTCTCTGACTTAATCTTGTTTCAGCACTTGAATAGGAATTCTATAAGATTAACACAGGAATCAGTGATATTGTCTCCAACTTAGATCTTCGGCAGTATTCCCGAACATCAAAACCACAAATAGAGTGTGTGGGCTTTAGTCCTTCGTGTTTGAAACATTAACCAACTGCCTTATTTTTCTCTGGCTCTCCTGAGTGTGCAAAAATCCTAAGGAACAATATGAATGATTATCTAGCTGCTAGGGTTTACAATGATGTATATATAGACTACGATAGGGACCTAAGGAATAAATAAGGCTTGAGCTTCAAATGTAATTAGAAAATGCTAATTCAAACCAGAATTAATTTTCTAAAACATAAATTATAATTCACACTACTAAATAATTATAAATGCATTCCCGATCTTATTTTCGAAATTACCTTTCGAACTCCTTATTATTAAATGCTTATTTATCTCTTCACGTTAAGATTACAGATATCTATCGATTAAATTAAAGTACTAACAATTATATTTAATCGACTTCTTATAATTCCTTAAGATCTTCTACTTAACTTATTTAATTTATCGAATTATAAAATCTATTTGCAGAGTTTAACATAATCAAAACTTATGAGCTTCCTTAAGGTGGTATAATTAATCCTTATGTCGGGATGTGGATTTCGTCAGTAATTAATATTTACCATATACGTAATGCTATTATCTAATTTACTGAGCTTGTTGACTTATAAAAGATCTCTCTTTAATAACAAATATTAAATATACGTGTCTAATAATTATTTCGAAATTAAAAATATAAACACTCATAATAACTATAAGGTGTTAGTTATTTTATAAATTTAGTAAAAAAATAATTACCTCAACACGGTCGTACTCAATACACACAAAGTGTACTAACTCAGTGAATCAGAACTATATCATATGTAAAATTCGGTTCCCAAAATTTCGACAGAAAAATAAAAATAATTAACCGACACTTTTAAAATGTAATTCCTAACGAAACCTTATAAATAAAAATTGAATTGAGAATTTATCACAAAATTCATTAAAATTCAATAAACGTCAAAATTAAAAATTTATAGTTAGAAAAGTTTCGTTGAAATTTCGCGCCGCGATAATTCACGAATTGACATTAAAAATTTATATTACATTTTTAAAAATCTTACTAACAAAAAATTTTACATCAAAAATTCAAATGATACAAAATAATTCCCCTAATTTGGCACGTGTCCAAAAAAAATTAGTGAATAACCTGAAAGATTTTAAGTCGGCCACGGAGTTTTGCCGCCTGAGAATTTAGCGCCGCTTGGAGATAGCTGACATAAATACTTCATTTCAAAAGTTAAACCTCAATTTTCTGTATGAACCTCAGTCTGAGAGAAGTGGAAATTAGAGTGTTATAATATATTATGTACATAATACACAGAGAGCTTCCCCCACCCGTTCGGCCATACCCGCGACGCCATTCACCACCGCCAACCGACCAACCGCTGCCGTTCTACGCCACCACCTTCGGCGATCTCACTAGCAATTTCACCGGCCACAGCCGTCCCACCTCTGGCGCGTCTCCTTCTCTCTGCTCTCTCTCGGTATTTCTCTCTTTCTCTCTCCCCGTCTCTCTCTCCGTTATCCGCCTTGCATGGGGATGCCGCCACCACCGGCCACCACAACCACCACCAGAGCCACCACCCACCATCACCAGAACCACCACACATCACCCATGAGATCACCGGACCACCACCAATGACCACAGCCACCGCCACCTTCAATAATACATTATTTTCGTTATATGTTTGCACACCACCACCACTGTGCACGCCGCCACCTCTCTATCACAAGTGTTCACTACCTTTTTGACGCTCTAACATCGCTAATGAACGGCTCTGATCTTTGAAAAACTACTCTGACAGGCCTGAATCAGAAAATTATTGTTTTGGGACAAACAATCCAAAACAGCACGAACATGCACTGCGCCATGCATGCATGTTATGAGTTGCACAGTAGCTTCCTATTTGTTTTAATGTTACTGTTTTGTATTTATTTTATATCAAGCTTTGTTTTAATGTAAAAAATAATATTATTAGTTTTAGTAATAAAAATATGAGGGTATAATTTTATTTGAGTTATGGGAATTTAATCTTTTATAAACTTAAAATATGAAAAATGTATATTTTATAAATAGAGTTGAATAAAATTTTTACCACATAAATAATCTTATTTCTTTATCAAAATATTATAATTTTTTAAACTAGAAAATAAATTATTAATTTGGTAGTTAAATCTCTAATGAATAATATAAAATAAAAAGATTTTCTTAAATAAATTAAATATTTAAAAAGTTAAATTATAAAATTTAAATATTTTAGAAAAATTTTTAAATAAAAATAAGGTAAGAATTTATATTTATGAAAGTAATAAGAATATTTTAATTAAATTTTAGTATAAAATAAGAGCTTAATTATAATACTCTAAGTTAGAAAAATAAATTTTTTTATAGTTTTTATATAAATAAAATAAAGTCACAAAATTTTTAAAATTTAAAAGCAATTTTAAGAAAATAGACGTATACTTTCATAAATCTATTTTATGAAACTAAATATAAGTTATAAGAAATAAGTAGAATAAATAAATAAGATTTATAATAAGATTTAGATAAAAATAGAGAAAAATTATGCAAATTGATAAAATAATAATTAAAATTTTATTTCTTTTTTTTTCGGTATAGATCAAATATTTCACGGGCAAGATATTTAAAAATTTACATAACCAAGGTGAGTCATTCGATATCTGAGTTGGTTTTAGTTTCACATAAATGCTGGATGTATTGTATATGATATGGAATTGACGGAATTATAATAATGATTATCCAAGCAGCGTCTGGCTACTGGGGGACGATAAGCGTACCAGCGAGACGAGATAATAAGGGTGTGAGCTATTGCCAGATGGCCAACAAGAATGATCATATCCACCCTATTGATTTTGGGGTCATGACTGGCACAATCATTAGATCATATCATTTTAATTTGTGAAACAATTAATAACTCAGATATCAATGATTTCACACTAGCTTGGCTAACGATTGTTGCATTTGAAAATTTTAGGTCTTGCATGTCAAAGTTGAGTTACTGGGCATCATCATGTTTTTGTTAGTACTCATGTTTAGTACATGTTTTGTACCTATATAGTAGCTCTTGGAGATATTTTTGTGTAATATAAGAAGTAAACTAGTGAAATGTTGTTCTTTCAATAGAAATGAATAGACAACTCTATCTGTTTATGATTTATGGAAAATTATGCTTGACTTGAAATGAGTAAATGAAAGAGGTCTCGAGTGAGTTTTGACTCACTGACCGGTCACAGACACCATTCTATAAAATGAGTCGTGATAAAAGTGGTATCAGAGCTGAGTTTTTTAAATTTTTTTTAAAAACTCCAGAGCTAAGGACACATTGCATCAGTTCATGACATTTCATGCACTATAATGACACGCTTATAGTAAAATAAGTTGATAATAACACAATACTTTTGTGCATTGTAGGATGGAACCGATAGAAAGCCAGGACATGTATGGGGGGTTATAGGTTAACCCCAACAACTATAATCCGAAATGGGGGGCCCTAAGGGCCGAACCCCTAAACCCTGATGCATACACTTATTTTTCTAAAGAAGGAGCAGACCGGTTTACCTACCAAGAAATAGTCAAAGTAAAGGATGAAAAACCGTTTTATCTAGACACTATGAAGAAGGCTGTAGTGAGACACCAACTCCGAACTAAGATGGGAATGTTTGGAAGAGCGTTAGTTAATATGGATGATCAGCGGTGCTACCAAGCATTGGTGGACAGAACAGCAGAACGAGGGCATGGAACTATATGGCCATCTCCGAAATTTGCTCTAAACCCAGTCGATCTTCCAATGGTTGATCCGAAACCATCGTCACCCAATGGTTGCCCTAGATCCCCATAATTATAAGTTCCGACACAGAAGAAGACCCCATCGAGCTGAGTCATTGGGATAGCCTTGATTGTTATTTGGGCCTTATTAATCTTTGGACATTATTTCTATTTGGGCCTTATTTAAACTTTATGCTTTGTTTATTACTTGGGCATTTTTTTGAGTCTTAGGACTTGTTTAATATTGGGCTTGTAAAAAAAATTAGAATTTGGGCTTGATAGAATATTATCTTGGGCCTTTAATTAATTTTGGATCTTTAATGGAGTTTAGGTTTTTTATTAATCTTGGGTCTCACTTGGTTTTGGGCCTCATGGGAAACTTAATCTTTTTATTTAATTGTGGGCCAATTGGGCTTTATGGAAATACTTATTTGATTGTCGGTCATTTGGTAAGTTGGGTCTTTTTGTGTTTGAACCTTTTCTTGAATTTGGGTCATTCTTGATTTGGATATTTATTTATCGTGGCCTTTTTTTATTTGGGCCTCTATTTGTTTTGGGCCTTGGCCTATTAAGTTCTCAACGTAAAATTATTTCTTCTATATCTCTTGCGTTCTAGATTTTTACGAGTTCTAAGAAAAACTATTACTCCTATTAATCTTCTACCGTACTATCCGAAAATACGGGTCCTTATAACCTATCCCCATTAAACAAATTTCGTCCTCGAAATTAAAAGTATTCCTTTATTTTCAGAATGTTAAGGATGATTGGCGCATTTGGGTCAGAGTGCAATTATAGATCTTTAGTGGCGTGAACTGTAATTCAGTGTTTTATGGAAATTATAAAAATCGCCGCTAGTTTTTCATAATTACAAATACCGCTATTTGATTTGCTTAATTGCAAAAACCGCTGATACGTATCTGTGTTCCACTAGAAGTCTTACTCATAATTACTCTTCAAGTCCCTGCTGTAATCCTATAAATATGCGGGTAGACTGAACCAGTTTCATAACTTGTTTTTAAGACTAAAACTATTCAGCTTCTGCCGGTACGAGTTCTCAGAGGATTATAGCCCGCATTATATCTGGAAATCACATAAGAGAATACAGTAGAAGATCTGACAAGAGTTTCAACTCGAATTCAAATCGTAGTTGAAGATTCGACCGGTAAAAAGGTATTTTTCTAAATTAACATCGAATGCACGGATTTTATTTTGATCGTTCGTCATCAAAAGTTTTATATAGAGCCCATTTTGGCGTTTGCCCGTCCAGTTAAATTTTTTTCAGATAATCGTTTGCAAAAACAAAGATCTTAGCAGTTTTGCCTCCAACAATTGGTTTCAAAGTTATTTTATTTTTTGTTTACGGTTATCGGGGCAGGGTAGTTTTAGAACTGTGCTAACTATTATTTTGCAGGCATTCTAATCCTGATTTTATGATCGTCATTTATCATTCATATTTGATTGAATGGTGTGAATGATGATTTTTTTTCTGATAACGGGGGTTGACCGTGATAGATCGTATGTGAGCTTTCAAGACATAGAATCGATGTAGTAGCTAATTTTTATTTTTAAAATATCTATTTAGATTATTTAAGAATAGGTTGAACATATTCAAGAACACGAAGAACGGAGGTGGCACGACGGTGGTTCGGGTTTTTACGGGCCACGGATCGCGGTAAGTTTTTAATGGTTTTAAACTTTTTTTATGGTGAGTTTTTTTTACAGTGTTTATGAATAAAAAATAGCATAAAAATAAGTCAAAAATAGCGAGAAAGAATACCAAACTATCCCGGTTCCAGCGGCTTTGCCGGCGGCGGTTCGGTGACAGTTTTTATGATATTTTGGATAATTTTTGGGACTATTTTTGGATAATTTTTTAAACATAATATAGCAGTAAAATATACCTCAAAATACTGTTAAAAATAAAAAAATTAGGCCAAAATCACAACCCAAATAGGCGGCAAACAGGTCGGCGGCAACAATGGCTTCCAGGAAGTTTTTTGACAGTTTTTCGGGCTGTTTTCGAGTAAATGTTTTGACAAAAAGATTTTAATTTTCAAGAGCTTTCCAACGGTATAAAGTACGTCAAAAATGAAATTCGGAAAGAAGTCGAAAAAGTCTCGAGAAGTTGGCGGGTCCAGATGGTGACGTACAAGAGCGGCGGCAGTCTGTTCCAGGAGGGGTTTTGGCGTTTTTTTGAGCTGTTTTTTAGCAAATGCTTTCATAGAAAATAGTATTTTTTGAGAACTTTCTTGTAGTATAAAGTACGTCGAAAACGAAATTCGAAAAGAGGTCAAAAAAGCCTTAGGAAGTTAGCTACGCAGTGTTGCTGCGGCCAACAGCGTTTTTTGTGGTTTGAACAGTTTTTCGGCCATTTTTCGGGAAATTTTCCAGCATATTCTTTGACAGAAAAATCTTATATTTTGAGAGCTTTTCAACGGTATAAAGCTCTTCGAAAACGGAGCTTCGATGAGGTGGCGGCTAGGTGGCACCGAAAGTGGCTAGTGGTGGGGCGACAGTTTCTGTCTCTCGGGACTGCTTTGTGTTGATTTTCTGATTGATATGTGACTGATTTGATATATGTTGATATATCAGATAGTATTTGGAAAGCCTGATGCAATCTGGACACAGGAATCAGAGATAAAAGATGATTATTTTAGCTTATCCTCTTCGGGAGACTAAAACGCTTCAACATTTCACTTGAATAATAAAATCGGGATATATGCATATCATGTTTATATATATATATATATATATAAATTGTATGGATGATTGCATATCTGTTTTATTTATTCTGTTAATTTAATTAATTCGAAAACTCGTTTTTAAGTAAAATATTTTGTAATGAAGAATAAAATAAATTTTTTTTTAATTAATTAATTTTAATTAAATGGAAAAGTTTTAGATATTTTATTTTTTACAAAATATCACGTTTAAGATGATTTTTCATAAAATCGGATATCTTATAAAAACGTGAAATTAATTCCAGATTTTGAATTAATTAAATAGAAATATGTTTAATCGAAATAAATTATTACTTTTCGAAAAACGTGGAACAAAAAATAAAATAAATAAATACCTTTAATCACTACCTTAGCTGAAAAGTTGAAGAAAAAATTGTGCATTTGTTAAATTTTATTTGTTACGCATTTAAACACAAAAAGATAATTTGATAAACTAGAATATTTGAAATCGTATATACGGAAAGATGTTTGATTCTTTCAGATCATGTGATTTTCGAAATTAATAAATTTATTTTAATTAAATAGATTTTTATGACCCTAAAAAATATTTTAAAAAATTAAGTGAGAGAGAAAATTTATTCACAGATAAATTCTATGGTCTCCATTACCAGTTTGTAGGCGATGCAATTAAATCCTGCGTGTCGGTAGTAATGCTTTCCTCTCCAACGGACAGATTAATTGCAGTATCGCCAGTACAAATCTTTTTTAGGGATAATTCTGGATAATTGTTAGTGTGGATCACTACTCCATCTGAAGGGTTCATTGCGAAGCGATTAATTTAGAATTAGGTGATGGTTAACACTTAACTCTATATAATAGTATCCTTTCATCTGAGTCACTACTATTATATACTGGATCGAAACTATGTCAGTTATTTAATTTTACTTGGCATGGTCAGTTATCTAGATAGTAAAATTAAAAGGAATTGACCTGTCTGGTCTTATGAAGAATAGTAGACGTTCTTCCATCGAGATATGCTATTCTCAAGTTACTAGACTGTTGGCGAATTAATTTTAAAATGGTAGAGGGAACCAAATTAAAATGAATTCAAAGTTTTACTTATCATAATTAATAGATTTTTTAATTATTTGATTTTCAGGATTAAAATGACTTTCAACCCATTCGCTTCAATACTCAAAGAAAATAAACTTATGGGACCAAAATTTATTGACTGAAAAAGTAATTTGGATATAACTTTAACTACAAATGGTATTCCTTCAATATTAAGAAATGTGTTTGTTTATGAAAAAAGATCTTTCTTGGGGCCGAAAGGCACGAAGAAGAAAAATGTTTAGAAACAGGGAGACACGATTTCAAAGGTAGTTAGTGGGCCACAGACTGGTGTAAAAAAGTCGAAAGGCATATGTTTTCACTGTAACTATACACGACATTGGAAAAAGTTATGTCCAGTATTTCTCAGTAAGCAGAACAATAAGGGTAATTTCTGTTCACTAGTTGTAGAAACATGTTTAACGGTGTTATTTACCAGTACCTGATGTGTAGATACGGGAGCCACTAATCATGTTTATAATTTTTTGCAGAAGTTCCAGAAAATTCGACAACCAAGTGATTGGGAGATTTACCTGCATATGGGTAATAATACAAAGGTAACAGCAGTTGCAGTAGGAGATGTCACTCTCAGTTTTGGT
>JAUMHN010168741.1:5022-22236 GCA_032360265.1 Heliamphora ciliata
GGATACTGTGCATCTCACTTTCTGGGACACATCGTCGGATAACCTTATCTAGCAAGTATTTGAATAGTTTTGGATTTTCCCAGAAATAAAGATTTAACCTGGGCAAAGAATAGGTCTTTGTCCTGTTTGGACCAGTAGGATGGGATTTTACCAACTTCCAGGTAATTTACTATATGAGAAAACCATGGAGGCTGATTACCTATGACAGCAAAAAGATTCTCGTTGGGAAACGAATCAAGTAATGGGAGTTGGTCACAAGGTGGTTCAACCAGGAGGTGAGAGAGATGGTCAGCCACAGAGTTCTCGGTTCCATTTTTATTATAGATTTCAAAGTCAAACTCTTGGAGCAATAGAATCCACCAATTCAGCTGAGGTTTAGTGTCATTTTTAGAGAGAAGATACCGAAGAGCATCATGATCAGTGAACACGACTACCTTAGATCTTAGAAGATAGGAACATAATTTATCAAGGGCGAATACTATAATCAGCAACTCCTTCTCAATCATGGTATAATTCAGTTGGGTGTCGGAGAGGGTTTTGCTAGCGTTGTATATGGCACGAGGCACTTTGAGTGCCCGCTGTCCAAGTACGGCGCCAATGGCATAATCAGAGGCATCACACATGATTTCAAATGGCAAGGACTAGTTCGATGATTGCATGATTGGGGTAAAGGATAGGGCATCTCAAAGTTGCTCAAAAGCCCATAGGCAGGACCCATAAAAGACAAATTGCGCATCCTTGGCAAATTTTAGAGAAATCTTTAATGAATCGGTGGTAAAAGTCGGTATGGGCAAGGAATGAGCGAATTTTATTAACAAATGTAGGGGTGAGGTCTATTTTTGGCTTTGTCCATTTATATACGCCGGGCAAACACAATGTGACCCAGCACAATTATGTGCTGGATCATGAAACGACTTTTCTCCCAATTGAGAACAAGATTTGTCTCCACGCACCTTTTTAGGACCTTAGTGAGGTTTTGGAGACAATCGTCGAAGGAGGCTCTGAATACCAAAAAATCATCTATGAAGACCTCTAGGAATTTCCCGACCATATCGGAGAATATAGCCATCATGCAGCGTTAAAATGTAGCGGGTGCATTGCACAAAGCCAAAAGGCATTCGCCAGTAAGTGAAGGTGCCAATGGACAGGTGAATGTGGTCTTTTCTTGGTTCTCTACGTAAACAAGCACTTGGTTGCTCCTGGAGTAGCCATCAAGTAAATAATAAAAACTCTAGTTTGCTAACCATTCTAGGATTTAGACGATAAAGGGCAACAAAAAGTGATCTTTCTTAGTCATAGCATTGAGCTTTTGGTAGTCGATACAAATGCACCAACTGGTGGTGGTGCATGTGGGAATTAGCTCTCCTTTCTCATTTTGGATGATGGTGAGGCTTGATTTCTTGGGTACTATCTAGGTTGGGCTTACCCATTTGCTGTTGGATATGGGGTAGATGATACTCGTGTCAAGCAGCTTTACTACCTCCCTTCTCACTACCTTCTTCATGTGTGGATTCAACCACTTCTTCATTTTGATTGTAAGTTTGGCATCCACTTCAGAGTGGATGCAATGCATGCAAATGAACGGGTCGATGTCTTTCAAGTCGGCCATAAACCATCCTATAGCACCTCGATGTTCTTGTAAGACATCGGCAAGATGATTCCCTTGCTCGAAAGTCAAATTTGAGGTAATAATTACAGGTAAGGTGCTATTTGGCCCCAAAAAGACATACTCAAGAGAAGCTAGAAGCGGCTTCAGCTCAAGCTGAGGTGGGGAATCTAACGAAGGCATAGCTGGAACAGATGATAGGGAAGGTAAAGGCTCGAATCGAGATCTTCAAGGTGGACAGTCAAGATAATAAGCTGACTCGAGTATGGTGTTGACATCTTGGATGGATTGATCGACATCGAAAGAGTCAAACCCGAAATGAGGGAGATATGCCTCAAGAGGATTGGTGGTTGCAACATAACGGGGAGCCACTTTGGTAGCCTCATCAATGATGTCAACTACAAAACAAACTGATTATTATGGGGGTTGTTGGGAGGCATTGAAGACATTGAGGCACAATTTCCTATTGCCAAATGAATCATCTATCACCTCGATCTGACAATTTATGCAAGCATTGGCCGTAGCTAAGAAGGGTCGACTAAAGATCATCGGGGTCTATTTCCTGAGGTTAGGGATTGGTTCAGTGTCTAATCTTATAAAATCAATATGGAAGAGAAATTTATCAACTTTAACAAGCACATTTTCAAAGACTCTACGGGGTACTTTAACCGACCTGTTGGCTAACTGGAGAGTAACCAATGTGGGCTTCAACTCTCTTAAGCCAAATTGCTCATACACCGAGTAAAGGTGGAGGTTGACACTTGCTCCTAGGTTAAGAAAAGCGCGATCAATAGAGTGATCGCCTATGACACAAAAGATGGTAGGAGTCCATGGGGCTTTAAGTTTAGGGATAGTGTCATGGCGAATAATGGAAGTTGCTCGTTGAAGATGGCTTTCTTGAAGACATGAGTCCTTGTCTTATGCTTTTGAGTACATAGGTCTTTCAAAAACTTTGCGTAAAAGGGGAGCTATTTGATGGCATCAAGGAGAGGTAGATTGATTTTTACTTGCTTGAAGAGTTCAAGCATGTCCTCCACATTGGCTATTTTTCTACTGAATGGTGATGGCTTGTTTAGACAAATTGGGAATGGGCACCTAAGCCCCCGATGAGTCGCTGATGGGGTCGTAGAGGGGGCAGGAAGAGAGACAGGTGGATCGTCTTGAGAGCCATGGGAGTCTGATGGCTCAGGGTGCCTAAGGGTTGTTGGGGTCACCATGTTCTATGGTTTGGTTTCTACTTCCAGTCTATTACAGAGGGTCACCACTACCTTAGCTTATTCATGGTATACACAACTAGCTAATGAATTATCTACAAAAAAATTGACCTTTAGGGTAGATTATAGACTTACTCGGTAGCTTTCCATCCTCTCTGCGGTTGAGGGCAGTGGCCAACTGTCCGACCTAGGCTTCTAGCTTAGTAATGGACTAAGTGTGCGAGTAGGGGCTGGGTATTTGCCCCTAGTCCTTGCAGAACTTGCAATACCTGCTCCTCAAATGTCGAATTTTGTGGGGAAGCTGGAGGAGTTAGAAAAGTTTCTTATACTAAAGGGTTCAAAGAATTAGAGTAAGTAGGCCTAGGAGGTTGAATCGGTGGATTCCCCCAAATTGAGTTGTTGCTGCCATGAGAAATTTGGGTCATTTCTCCATCCTGGATTGTAGGTATTAGAGAAGAGGTCATTGCTCGGTCGGGAGAATCCCTGTGCAGCATTCACCTGCTCTTGCACGAACTCAGGGTATTGGGTGGCAGTTGGACCGTCCGTGACATAATGGACCGGATTGGAACATAAAGCACATGGGTCCTGATAAGCATGGGGTGTGGAAGACGATGCTAGATGTTGACCGCTCGATAAGACCTGAACCATTTATGTGTCAACGTTGCCACTTGGTTTGTCAAATCGTGAGATTGTGTGATCTAGTATATACCTCTTGGTTTTTGTGAAGAAGAGGCGACTAATCTGTCGATTCATGAAGCAGAAGTGTGTTGTTGTGATTTTTCACTCAAATTTTTACAAGTGTCCATGCTTTGGCTTTGCTTTCCAGCATAAAAATTCCACCGCAGAGGCATCTATAATTTGATGGTAATGAGGAGTCAAACCATCATAGAAAAATTGTACCAACTGCGACTTGGGTACCTAATGGTGGGGGCACTGTCGGATGAAATCCTTTAGTCTTTCCCAAGTCTATTGGAATTTTTTGCTTTTGAGCTGGGTGAAGCTCATGATGGCTTGGTGTATATGACTTTTTTTTCCTATGAAAAAGTACTTTTTCAGGAATTCCTGTTGCATATGTGCCTAAGATGTGATTGTGTTTTCTTCCAAAGAGTTAAGCTAATATTTGGCTTTATCTTTTAATGAGAAGGGAAACAATTTTAACATAAGGCCGTCATCTGGAAAATTATTGATTTTACAGTCGAATAGATTTTCATGAATTCATCTATGTGTTTGAAGAGGTCCTCATTGTTAAGTCTAAAGTAAGATGGGAGCATTTTAATGACACTGGACTTAATCTCATAGTGCGATGCCCCAATGTTGGGTAGCTGAATGCATGATGGAGACACATACATCGAGGGACTAAAATACTCCTCTAATTGCCTTTCTTGAGGATCGAGTTGATTGGCATTTGCCATTTGAGTTCGATTTGTGTGATTCGGTGAATTGGGAATGGGAAGCAAAGAAGATTACAAGGTGGCTTAGTAATGCCTAAAAGTACGTTCGATCTCTAAATCAAATGGGGTTAACACTAGGCGACACGACCAACGACCATGTATGCATAGAAACTATGGTGAAAGAAAAGAAACAAAGGAGAAAAATACTGGCCGTGGGTTGCAAACTCTCAAATTCTAGTTTTTTTTTTGGTAATTAATTGTAATATAAAATAAAAGAAAAAATTACATTAATACAAGGGGCATACCCTAGAAAATTACATAAGTACCAATAGGAGCGTACCTCCTAAACATATACAACAAATAAAACCAAACCCCCGCTCTATGCGGGGGAAAGCTATCGAAAAGGCATATTCCACGCACAACTCGCTTGAATAGAAAAAAAAAACTATCTACAAATTCATGCACAACCCGCACGGATAGAACGCATCACATAGCTAAAAACCAAGAACTAACTCAAAACATAATAGTCATAAGTCAACCAAACAGAACCAAAGAACTAACTAAGGTAAAGAGCAAATCCCAAAACTCAATCAAGGTAAACTCAATCTCTCAGATATAGTCACACACCCCAACTCATGGGAGGAAAAGATAGAGTCAAGATCACCTCCATTGAAGTTAAAAAATAAGTCGATACCAAAGTTAATTCCTTAAATCAATAGTCATGAGGTAACACCATCAATGGCCACCCCAATGCCAACTAGGAATCAACCCAAAGAACCCAAACACCAAGAGATAATAGTCAATACTATCGAAAATCATCAGATGCCCTGTCAACGATCCTCAACATTGCCAAGAAGGCACCAACACCCCACAAACTCGGGAAGTCAAAGAAAGTTGATTCTCTACACAGGAGAACCTAAGCTCGGAAAACTATCGAGCCCATCTTCGCACCTAGCGAGTGAGGAATCAAACACCTCACAAACAATATAAAAATCTGATAACAAAGCCGTTGAGAACCATTGAATTAATCCCAAGTATTCGGGAAATACATAATCTCAAAAATCTTTGTACTTCAGATGGCAACCAGTTGGTTCTACCATTTTCCCAAAATGCAACAGAATAACCTAAACTAATTCGAGAAATTCATAAGTTCATGACCCACAATCCAAATTGCGGTCCCACCACAAATACCCAAATTCTCAAAGCCCCCTTGAACGGGTCCCATACTTCTCAAACAGATACCCTTTTTCTTCATCAAGCGAAACAACAAAAACAATGAAGCTTACAAAGCTTGGACAGGGATGAACCGATTGCCTTGGCATTGCAACGCCATAATTCTGCTTGCTTTGTCGATTGTTGAAAACCTGAAACAGAAGAATGCAAAATGTGAATATTGATTTACAATAAAAGAAGAAGGCTGACACAAAAACCAAATTGCAAATATTTGTGACTGTGCTAAAAGTTTTCGGCAACGCCAAAAATTGATGTATGTCGTCAGTGCACCAAAAATAAATTTTTATATCCCAAGTAAAAACTACTATTCAGTAGAATAGTGATTAAAATCAAGTATTGTTCCACAGGAACAAATAGGGTAAATCACAATTCCTTACAATTAAATTATTTGATCTAGTTATTAATCAAAAGAGTATGGTGTTTTAATTAACTAAATGCAAAAACGAAATAACAAGCCAAATTTAAAGAAATTGATTGATATGGAAAGGGTATCCTAAGGTTTGGAGTCCACTCTAACCAAATAATTTGGATCCATTAGCTTTAAGTAACTTTCTCACAATTCAATCCAACCTCGTTCTTGCTACAAGCCCGAATCGAGTTATCAAGAACAGTATTTAACTGAAATCCCAGAATAGCCTATCTTTGATTGGCAAAATTATTAGTTGTAAAGTTGGCACAATCTGTCTGATCATAGAATAACCTATCTCAGGTTTGGAATTAAATACAATGATAAATACTGTTGTATAATATCGCAATCACAATCACAAAACGTAAAAGCGTAGACTGAATACATCAATAAAACTCGTTGATCAAATTCAACGTCTTAATAATCATACAACAAGTTGAATCCGTTATTGAAAGAAAACTAAAATCTTAACTAGAATCGAAATACCCAACTAGGGTTTAATCAAACCCTAGGATCAAGGAACCTAGCCGCTCATGTTCCGGTTATAACTTATGGAAGTTTAAGAGGAAATGAATCTCGATCGCCGTCCTCATTGTCCTTCTCGCTTCCCTTGCCCTAGTCGTCGTCTTTCACACCCCCTTTATCTCTCAATATCTGTATATCTTTTTCTGAGTTGAGCCTTCCGTTTTATAGTGCCTTACACGTTCTAAGTTTTAAAATTTTGTGCAATTGATCCCAACGAACCGTAAGAATGCCTAATCGGACAAAATCTCTCTAGACAAAAGTGTCCGGACGCTCGTCTGGACATGATTTCTTCTGTCTTGAACCATTCGGATGGGATTCCTTTTGTCTTGAACTGTCCGAACGAAATTAGCCAGAATGTATTTTGCTCTTTTCTCTTGCTTTTTGGCCCGCTTTTCCACCTTCTTGCCTCCTCAAATGCTAGAACTGAAATATTTGTAACAACAAATTATTTAACACAAAATCGAGAATTTATCAGTGTAAATTGTAGGATTTGAAATACTCATTTAAGCACCGATCATTAGGTCATATTTTTTTTTTTCATGATTTTGTAGTTTAAATTGTATCCTCTCATTAACAAACTTGTCTATTCTTTGTGCATTTAGATGTTGTGATTTTTATCTATCATGCTACTTACCCAAATATTCATGATTTTTACCGAAAATGTTGAATCATTTAGGCTTCGTTCGTGTCAACTTAAAATATTTTTCCTATTTTCCAAAATTTGGATGATAAAACCAATGTAAAATATTTCACATCAAAAGAACAAAAATAACTTGAATTAAAAAAGTGTGAGTCATTTTCCATTTCAACGGCGATGATGGTGGTGATGATGACAACGGTGCTGGTAATAGCAGAAATGAAGGTGGTAGGGTGGAGGTCATGATACCGACAATGGTAATGGTGGTGGTGGCGGTGGTTGTGGTGTAGGTGGAGGTGGAGGTGAAGGTGGAGGTGGAGGTGGAGGTGGTGGTGATGGTGGTGATGGTGGTGGAGGAGGAGGAGGAGGAGGTGGCGGCGTCAGTAATGGAGGTGGTGGGGGCAATATGGTGGTAGTGGTGGGGACAGCTATGGTGGTGGCATTCGAAGGGGCAGTGGAGGTAGTGGCAGTGGTGACGACAACGGTGGCAATGATGGTTATGGAGGTGGTGGCGATGTTCGAGGTGATGGTGGCGACAATGATGGTAATGGTGGTAGCGGTGATCATGGCGACAATAATGGTAATAGTGGTGGTAGAGGAGGTTGTGGGGGCTACCGTGGCGACGACGACAATGGTAATGGTAGTAGTGACGATGACGGCGATGCTGATGGTAATGGTGGTTGAGGAGGTGGCGGCGGTGTTCGAGGTGATGGTACCAGCGGTAATTGTGGCAATAACGATGGTAATGGTGACAGTGGCAGCGGTGGTGGAGGTGATGGTGGCGGTTGTGTCGACGATGACAACGGTGGTAATGGTGGTAGTGACGATGACGACGGCAGCGATGATGTTAGTAGCATATTTTAATTAAAAAAGATTTCTATTTTTTCTAAAAATTATTTTTCAACTATTCGCCAAACACTGAAAAACAAAAATAAAAAATGTATTTGTTCCAAAATAATTTTATATGAAAAATATTTTTCATTGTAGAATATTTTACATCAAACAAACAAAGCCTTAAAGTCAATATACAAATTTTAGGGGAAAAAAAAGAGACAAACTTTAGAGCAAAAATTATGGTTTTTCAAATACAACGTCCTGTCATTATAATGGACATGAATCATATAATTGTTTCCAAGAACTCCCTTCAATTTCTTGAATAAGTATCTATGGAAATTGTAAAAAGTTGAAAACGTACTTTTGAGCATGACGAATTATATTTATCTGCAGTGAAGAATAATTCCAATAGCTTACTCTTGTAGAATGTGTGTTCGTCTATGATTTTTAATTTCTTACTACTAATTTTTGTTATAAGTTATAAGTTTTTTCATATAACCACAACTTTTATTACAATTTATAACTATTTTTTCTTCCATTTCAGCAACAAACTATGATCTTTATCAAATACTCACAATTTCTGCTACAAGTTACCATCTATAAGTTATTAATTTCAGCAACGCCAAACACCACGTTAGAATCATCTCTCAATTATCAATTTGTTGATTATACTACAATGCAATGTAAACTTTAAATCTTTTTTTCCTATCATAGGAGGAAGATTTCAGATTTTTGTTGTTTTTTGTTGGATTTCAAGACTCCGGATACAATTTATTTTTAAATGGTGCCTTTGACCTTACCTTGGTTGTTAATTTTTATTAGTGAATGTGTTCCTTTGCACTTGTTAATTTACCGTGCCTATTGCACTCACCATATTAATCCTCATCATCTACATGATTATTTATTTTCTTAATTTCCAGAATATGTATAATAGAGATTCTACTAAGAGATATAAAGGTGCACTGGCAATGACCGTTCCCGGGGAACTTGCCGGCCTTTATAGAACATGGAAGCAATATGGAAAGATTCCTTGGAGGAGGCTAGTAGATCCTGCTGAGCAACTTGCTCGTAAGGGTTTTAGAATTTCTAAAGCTCTCTCTGATGAGTTGAATAACACAAAGTACAATGTCAAGGAAGATAGAGGACTTAGCCAAATATTCACATCAAAGCAAGGGAACCTCTTGCAAGAAGGTGATATCTGTCGCAATATAAAGCTAGCAGATACACTCAGAAAAATTTCCAATAATGGCTCACAAGCCTTATACAATGGGTCAATTGGAGTTAATTTGGTGAAAGATATTCAGAATGCAGGAGGGATAATGACAATTGAGGACTTGCAGCGTTATCAAGCAAAATTGAGGCCGCCTATCTCTGCAAACATTTTGGGGCATACAATACTTGGCATTCCTCCTGCTACTTCAGGGGGTGCCACAATGATCCTTGTGAGTTCTTACTAGAATCAAAGAAAAGAAATAGGTGTGTCTCAACAAAACCAATGGAAACGATAAACTGATCTAGACTGGACATTTTGATCTGATTTAGTTTTTTGTAACCAAGAACTAACTGTTCTCTTATATTTTGAAGGGACATTTAACTAAGGGTTCCGAACAACTAAGAATCATTAATTACAGATAGGTTCGAAATGTATTCTCAAAAGAACTAGATTTCACCAAGCCAAAATTCTACCTTTTAAAATGAATTTTAACAAGTAAAATTCATTTGTTTACGTGTACGTGTTATTCATTAACTCTTAGTCAATAACTCAATCTGTTAAGTATATATTTTATGCACTTCTGATATGATTCGAACAGTTGAGATATTATTTTTACTAGAAATATTTAGTATATTATTGAAAATTGTATTTATATAGTAATTAGTTTTCAATACAAAAAACTCGTTGCACCTTACACATTTTACGTAAGATAGTTTGGAGAGTATTTTAAAAATTGAAGTATGAATGTGGAATTCTAGAATGCTTCTAAAAGTGGAATCAATTACTGTTAAGTCTAATAGTTTAGATATAGTCATGAATTTATTTCTACAATAAAACTGTGGAACCAAATTATTTCTTACGGTTTGGTTTTAGTTTGGTTTTAAATGTACTACAATTCTGCTTTGTCTCCTGAATTTCAATAAGGGGAAAGAAAGAAAGAAATGATAAATGAGAACAAATTTTAATCTACTTGTTTGCTTTACTTTAGTGGTTTGTTAAATGTGTACAGATACAAACTAAGTTCTTTGCGCTTGTGCTTATAATGTGGCAGATACTAAATATTCTTGCTCAATATGGATTTCCAAGGAATGTTAGCCGCTCCCTTGAAGTTCATAGACTGATTGAAGCTTTCAAACATGCATATGCAGTGAGGATGAATCTTGGTGACCCAGATTTTGTTGATGTTAAAAGTGTTCTATCTGATATGATTTCTCCTAGATTCGCAGCAGAGTTGAGTAAAACCATATCTCCGAACAAAACTTTTGATCCTGAGTATTATGGAAGCAGGTAAGCACTTCGTTAGTAATTATTTCTATTTGGTGAAAGACCATGTTTATTACAACTTATCCCATTTTGTAGCCTACTACATATCTATTATAGTACAGTAATCTTGTATTGGGATCTTTTTTCCTAAGATTGTATAAAATCATGACTTTGATTGTCGCAACCACTTTGGTATATACCCCTGTGACATGCAGGCCGGGTTTCAATTATTGTAATATTTGTCGTCTTGTGTAACGAGTATAAATAATGTCTAATAGAAACTAGGATCGTGATTTTTTTGTCATATGCTAGAAAATGGTCTAAAACTTATTGATAAAAGTGTTCTAATTAACCTTATTTAAAACTCACAAAATGCTAGCTTAATAAATAACTCATGAGAATAAAGAGAACATAAGCTAATACTTGTTCGCTATAAATACTATAACAATTGACATTAGAAAGTTACAAAGAACAAAAAGAAGTATCACATCAAAGTGCCTAGATTGAATGGAACAAAACTGGCAAGGGCTTAAAGCATTTGACAAATTTATTGTCTTCATGTGAGTTCTTGTTGTACAATAGTGCCCGTAATGACCATATCGGCTAATAAGGGTTGACGTACAGTAGTATTAGCTATAGCGGGGATATGCCTGTCAATTTTCGTATCTTATCAATAATAGTTGATATTTAGAACTTCGGTTACACGCTAGGGCTGCATCTATGCCATCGTTAATGTTATAACAACAACAATCATTACTTAAAAACTTAGTTCAACTTATGTTTATTGTACACTAAAAATTCATATTGCTTAAGCTTGTACTCTTGACAAATATTTTTTCAACCTATCTTTTTGCTTCGTGTTAGGTGGAATCAAATCCATGATCATGGCACTACTCACATTTGTGTTGTGGACAAAGCCCGAAATGCTGTTTCCATGACCACTTCTGTGAACATGCACTTTGGGTCGAAATTTCTATCCCCGAGTACAGGCATAATTCTAAACAATGAAATGGCTGACTTCTCCATCCCGTGGTATGATGATTCATCTCCTGCCAATTTCATCCGCCCATTCAAAAGACCACTTTCGTCTATGACACCTACCATTGTTGCCAAGGTATTATGTATTTCTTGCTTTTTTGAGTTTAACATGCTTAAGTTGGGATTTGTCTTTATATACAAACTGAGTTGTTGAGAGTTTGCTTCCATAACAACTCTTAAAGCCACTGCACCTATATTTATACTTGTAGGGCATGCATGTTTGGTTGCCCAATAAAGAAAATTGATTGTACTTGATGTCATGGAACTGTTTACCCTACATTTGGTTGCACAATTTAATAATGGGGTAAGTGTTAGGTAAAACTTTATACCCCACGAATGAGTGATAATTTGATCCCATGGTGGAGAGAGCATAAAATGGGATGGGATAAACAATTATAGGCAAAATATGAAGGCCATCCCATAGTTTGGATGTGATATCTGCCACGATTGTTTGTTGTCCAATATAATATTTAATTTCTCTCTTTCTCGAAGAATAATCCATTCCGCTTTGTCCTATATTTTAACCAAATTAAATTGGCCATGAGAGTCTAAGAAAACTAAAACATTGCACTATATAGCTAGAGATATTCTACTTTCACACTTTTTGAGCACATATAACAAATTCAACCAAGGCTGCTACTTTTTGCGACTAATATTTCGATTGTAGTAAAAACAAATCATATAAAACAACTATGACAAGCAAATAACTAGTATGTTAGGACAGTTGTCAACTTCGACCGTAAATATTTAATGTTAGCTTGGAGATATGAACCTTATGATTTTAATCTGATTTATAAAATAATGGTCATAATTGCTTTTCTCAATTGTACTATCTTTAATATATATTTGTTTTACAATTTAATGTAATTGTTTTGTTTATTTAATTGTAAGAGTTGTAACTTCAAGTTATGAGTTATCATAATAAAATATGCCTGTAAGTACTATTAAGATAATAAATGATAGTAGAGTTATGCACTACAAATTTATGACATATGAAATCATTAATTATTGAAACAAAATATGCTAAACTCTTTTCAAATTGATTTAAAATAAGTGGCAAAGTTTCTATGCATATTGCCTTGTGCCTAAAATTAAATAAAATCCATAAAAAAATATTTTAAACACCAAATAGGTGTGATTTTTAGAATAAATACATGTGTGTTGATGAGTCTTTCCGAAATTGAGCGATTCAAAGAATAAAATCTCATTATTGACATGGTTACTTTCAAATGACATTGACCTTTACTTATGACCTTGGACTATTAATCAAATATTCTCTATATACTAAATTTGTTTCCTTTTTTATGCTTTCGCAGGGTGGAAAGCTTAAAGCTGTTCTAGGCACTGCCGGGGGAATCTACATCCCTCCTGCAACTACGCAAGTATTCTTGAATCATTTCGTTCTAGGAAAGGATCCAATATCTGCTATCATGGCTCCGAGATTCTATCATACGGTCATTATTCAAAACCCTTCCTATCGATTTTGCTTTTACCATGTTGTGTCCTTTGGTGGGCTGGCCTTAGAGCTTAACATTTGTGATCTAAACTCTTCATCCTATAGAACCTGTTGAGTAGTTATTTGTAACAATCTAAGTTGATTGTTTTTTTTTTTTTTTTTTTAAATAGTAAAAAAATTTTATAGCCACCACTTAAACCAGAATAGCTTAAGCCTAGAACTCCAAATAAGCTAGGTGAAAGCCCAAACAAGAAACAATTGATCACAGGTCAATTCAAGCGAAATGGCACAAAAAAGAAAAGAAACCCATTAGCGAATACGAAATAGCTCATAAGCGTGCACGAGGTATACAATCTCGGGATTTCTACCCATCTTCAGAACCTTTACTCCTTTATCCACACCGCTATAGAGCTTGCACAGGACCAAGATTGGCTCTAATACCATTTTATAACGATCTAAGTGGAATACTGACCCAATAACTTAAAAAAATGACCTAACAACGTAACACAAAATGTTTAAACTCAAGTTATTAGTAATAGCTCACAAGTCCCTTTATATGTCAAATTTAATTTCTATCACAAGTTTTACACACAAAAATTAAATTTGGTATATAAAAAAACTTGTGGATTACTACTAATAACTTGGATTTAAGTATTTTTTGTTACGTTGTTAGACTCTTTATTCAAATTATTGTGTTAGTGGTCCTCTTGAATCATTATAAATGGTATCAGTGCCAATCTTGATTTTCATGTAAGGTTTCACAGCGGTGTGGAAAGAGGAGTAGAGGTCCCGAAATTGGATACTTTATGCACGCTAATGGGCTACTCCGTGTCCGCTAATGGGTTACTATTCATATTCCAACCATGGGAATAACTTGGGCCCCGTGACGAAGGCGTCGCATATTCGAGTGAGGGATATTGTGATACATCATCCCACATCGCTGGGAGATAGAAATTAAATTTGTTATATAAAGAAATTTATGGGCTACTGCTCATAACTTGAATTTAAGTATTTTGGACTAAGTTATTAAGCTCTTTATTCAAATTATTAGGCGAGTAGTCCACTTGGATCGTTATATCATTCATGAAAAAAACTGCAATTGATATTCAGCTGGTCGATCACAATTGTTTAAAAAACTAATGACTAGTATAATTTTATTAAAAAATAGTCGGACGAATGTGATATGATCATATGGCTATCAATGTCCAATGAATCTATTTATTTATTTTATTTTAGAAATGGTCCTCTCAACGTACGTAGTCTTACAAGATGAATCGTTCGGATGAAGATGACAGATTTGAGATTAGCCTTATCGAAAGTTAGAGCAGAGGTGCATCACCCACCTAATCCCTGTTTCATCACATGACTAGCTAGCTAGCCATTGCAGCCTCTAATACAACGTACATTTATGAGTGCAGTTGCTTCCTAACGGTGTATATTACGAGAATTGGACCTCTCTTTATGGAGATCGATATGAAGCGAATGGAAAGATAGTTGAAGGGTTGAGGAAGAGGGGCCATGCCACGAGGATGGCAAGTGGTTGGACAATTAGCAACTTTATTGTTCAACAGTTGGAGGGTTCAACTTCTGGGATGCTCCTAGCAGCAAGTGACCCAAGAGAGGGTGGGTTACCTGTCGGCTACTGAACTAAAGAAAAAAAAAGTACTTGGATCGGTCGTGGGTCTGTTCCATTTTCATTTATTAATTGTCTTGGAATTTTTTAACAATGCAATCGAGTTTATATAGAACTGTTGTTCAGAAAAGTTTCCAAAAACAACCGACTTTTTAGAAAATACCAAAAAGTTGTTTTATAATTATCGATAATGAAGTAAGGTGAGCACAATATATGTTTTAATTTTGTTTATATAGGTCATTATTTTTATTTTTAAAATATGAGAAATGAAAAAATAAAAAACAAAAACACAATTAAAATGAAACCAAAGAAACCTAAACTATTGATTTTTTGTCTTATTTACTTAGACCTAATGACTTTGGTTGCCCTTTTCCAGTACTGTAGAAATATTGACTGCAAACAAGTAATGTGGTTGAATATTTGACATTGTTCTCTCTTCCTATAGAAAACATAAATTTAGATTTTTCTATTCTAAACAATCAAAGATAAAATAATTTATCTATTTTGAGAACAAAAACCCATGTGCAATTAAAGCAACAAAATTTTTTATGCATGAGATGATAAATGAAAACTCTCTTAGCCCCCCTCCCCCCCCCCCAAGAGATTTATGTGCAAGTGATTGTTTGATATTGGGTTCATATTTCAAGTCACATCGTTCCCTGCCATCGTGGCCCATTCAAAGTTCATTTTTTGCAAGTCTCATTTAAATTTTATTTATTGTTAACGGAGTAATCCCCTCAAGAGAGACCATTGGATCCACATCTACGGAGTAAATTTCTAGATACCTACAATCATCCATAAATCATAGATATCGATTAAATTAAACTACTTTAAGTAAAAGTCGAACATAAGAGTTTCGAGTATACAGTTAGTCCTATTGATGACTTGAAACCGTTGTATTAGCCTAATAGGTTGTGAGATCCCGACCCGTTTCTTTTTGTGAATGGTTTAATGTCAATGGGGAGTTGAAATTAATGTTCTTAAAACGTGTTTGGCGACGTTTAATCGGACGAAAGGTGTCTTACGATCTCATTTGAGATTGTTGGACTTGTGTGTATCCATGAAGGTCGAAGAAGGGTTGTGTGAGTGAGGATTTTTGGACTCAAGGTAAATTCTGGAAACAGTTTTGAAACCAGAGGGTTTTCAGTCAACTGAGATGGGGAATCCGATCGACTGACTCAGTGTTTTGGTGGTTCAGTCGATTAACCTTGAGGGTCCAATCGATTGACCTGTGTCGGTGGAAAGTTTTTGATTTTCCAGAAGCTTTTCAGTCGACTGACCAGGAAGGTTCAGTTGATTGACCTGAGATATTTTGGCATTTTCTATAAATATCAGCCTTTGGAGATATTTTGGGATATTTTCATTTTCAGATATGGTTTCTCTCTTCTGAAACCTCTACTTTCTCTCTAGATTCTGATGGGTTCAGGGCTCGATTTTCAGCGATCGGATTGCGGATTTTTAGTGTTGGTGCCGGGGGCTTCGCGTTCATCCGAATAGAATCATGTTTCGTCGAGGTTTAATTTTCGAGACATCGAGCTTTTGGCTCAACGAGGTAGGATTCTAGACCTTACTGTTGTTAAAGGGTGTTTCATGCAATTATATGTGTTTTCACTAGGTAAAAAATATA
The DNA here is from genome assembly GCA_032360265.1 of Heliamphora ciliata. Taxonomy (NCBI): domain Eukaryota; kingdom Viridiplantae; phylum Streptophyta; class Magnoliopsida; order Ericales; family Sarraceniaceae; genus Heliamphora; species Heliamphora ciliata. The sequence continues at coordinate 21,099 of JAUMHN010168741.1, forward strand.
TTAAATGTCATATTTATGTTTAAACCTTATTTTCGGATAGAAAACATGTTTTTCGCTTTTCTTAGTTTATTACATCGTATGACTTGTGGATGTATGGTTTTGAAATGTGGTTTTGAAAACGGTTATTTTGTAAAAATCTCAACACTTCGTGTTTTGGAGGTTTGGAGCTAATCTTCAGGGTTGAGTATCAGTTTTGGAACATTTTGTTAAAAACGGGAATAAATATTTTTGAAATATTTTTATTGATCTCCATGTTGATGGATGGATCTTTATACATGTATAATGTATAATTGTGAAAATATTTTCGTAGTCGAGCTATGGGTTGGCATTGAATTGTTTCTATAGATGTGCCAGGATAACGGGTATTTGGCACGAGTTACCCTCGGTGAAAGTCTGAAAACGTGCGCAGAGTAGGTATTTTGTACCTTCAGGTTAATTCTCGAAAATTAAGCGGTTGGGTGCTTTGTACCCTCGGGTTTCGGGCCCGTAAATTAAGCAGTTACATTGTGGTGGCTCTGTATAGAACTTGTCCACTACAAGAAAATACACCTTTGTCGACCAAATTTTTTGTCGGTAAAAGTAATTTTTTGGTCCCCAAAACCCTTTGCCGTCCAAAGTTTTTGGTCGCCATTGTCGTCGGCAAAGACCTTCGCCGACCAAATGAACGTGGTCGCCAAAGACCTCAGAGTTTTCCCGACGAATATAATTAGTCGCTAAAATAATTTGGTCGGTAAAGAAGAGGCATTGGCAACCAATTCTTTAGTCGGCAAAGTGCAGGGACCTTTGCCGACCAAACCGTTTGGCCGGCAAAAGGTGTTATTGGCGACCAAAAACTCTCGTCGGCAAAAACTTCAAAATTTTTTTGAATACCTTTCGCCGACGAGTCCATTTGGTCGGCAAAGATGTTTTGCGACCAAAATAGTGCCGTCGGCAAAAATCTTTAAATTTTTTGAATACCTTTCGCCGACAAACCCATTTGGTCGGCAAAGGTGTTTTGGCGACTAAATAATATCGTCGGAAAAAAGCTTTAAATTTTTTTAATGCCTTTCCCCGACAAACCTATTTGGTCGGCAAAGATGTTTTGCCAACTAAATTATTTAGTCGCCAAAAGTTATTTTCCACAATATAATATTTTGGT
>JAUMHN010168850.1:0-22234 GCA_032360265.1 Heliamphora ciliata
CTTATATCTTATTTAACTAGTTACCCAAATACCGTACCAGCATTCAAACGTTTGTGGTTTAATCAACACAATTTCTCATTTCATGATCTAGTTAATATATATATATATATATATATATATAGTTCATAACAAGGTTCCTTCATTTTAATTACCAGTTAGTTCATTTCATTTGTTCCCACATAACCAAGTATTCCCATAAATTATACTTTCCATTGTCCAATTAATTTAACCCAACGTCATTCCCATGAGATTATTAATTCATATTTATTCACTTTCATTCAAATGTTGCCTCTTTTATTTTCATTGCATGTTCTTTACATTCATTCATAGCTGATTACCACTCACACATAATCACACATTTCTCATAATATCCCAACAATTCATTTTTCTCTTCATAATATTTCAACAATTCAAGTCAATGGTTTCAATTAGATACCGACTCCGGGCGGCAATTATAGACTCTTGTGTAATTACACTCGATCGGGCCACCCAAGACCTGATATGTAACCACAAATTTTATAATTTGCCTCAACAACCGCACTACTTTACGATTCTTATATGGAACCGATGGGTATGGCACTCGTGCACACTTCTACGGGGATTAATCTGATGGGTAGGACACCCGATCTTGCGCAAGTTTTTGGATTTTCACCGCGGGATTAGTCCTACCCAAATTAACCTCCACACGTTGTCTCGTTATTTTAATTAAATTATTTCTCACATCATGACATAACTTAGCTAAATAATTCAAATAAATTCATCAACACCCAATTTTCACGATTTATTTATCCAGCAGTGTTCAATTTACATAAGTAACCCAACATTATAATAAATTTGCTTCAACACAAACCAAACCCATGATTATTATTATTTTTTTTTTGGGTAGTTAAATGGGGAAGAGGGGATGGGAATCCTAGGGTTCGAATCCTGGGACAAGCGGGGCAAAGCAGCAGCTCTGGCTATTGAGCTACGCCACAACTTAATATGATTTTTATTTATTGACCCAAACACACATACACAATCATGTCATAGTTGGAGATGTCTCATCAATTTATATTATCAATACCAAGAATTCAAGTTCAAATCCCAAGTTTCATGTTATTTATTCTTGAAGTAATCATGATCTCATCCTACAATAGCTTACCGGTTTGGCACACTTTATTATAGTTCAACCCAACCTTTAACGTAAATTCTCATCCAACTAACGCTCCACAATCGCATAAGTTAGGTATTACTTTATACAATTTTCAACCCTATACTTTAGTTGTAATTTCAACCATAACCTTATATTGTATCAAGTTACAAATTTTGATACCCAAGTAATGATTCACATGTCCCAATTCAATTTAATAGCCCTATTTTATTTATTTTTTATTTTTTATGCCTTTCATTCATGAGCCCAACTATGGGAATCAGTTTCCCCCATCAATCCATTACACCTTTATACCTCATTATATTATAATAAGATGAACTCATATCCAATTCATACTATAGGTTCCAAGTTGTAGATTTAACTCCAACATATCACATAGTTAAAGCTTGATTTTGATTCTATTTCATGTTTTAACCATTCATAAACAAATCATCCAACACACAGGTTCAAACTTAACGATTTAAATCCTTTTTCCACGTAAATATACATTTAATTACTTAAGTTGGAGTTTATAAGCATCACCTTCCCAAATCTTACAAATTAACCATAGAATTAACTTCCATCACAAAAATAACACGTTACATATTACCAAAGTATCTTTAAGTTCTCCGTTCGTCCACTTTTTCTCCACTTTTCATGAAAACAAATCAAGTACTCAAAATCTAACCAAGCTTTGATAAAATCTTTCAACCTTTAGGTAAATTAGGTTTTTCTTTCAATAATCCACAAATCCACTAGTTTATAGATTTAATTACAAAGTATATGTTCTATTTTCATAATACGACTCAAGCACCATGAATCCAAACTAGTTGATCCAAAAATTTGCTAAGGCTTCAATTAATCTCTCCACAAGTTTGGGATTTCAAAAATTTTCAAGTAAATCAACACAAATCATTACAATTAAACTAATCCCTTTAGCCTTTTATTAATGGAGCCTAAAGTCACATGGTTCTAGCATTTATCTAGGTATTTTAAATTTCACAATTTCAAACCAATATCATGATATAAAATCCAAAATTCCTCATTTTAACTAGGTTCTTACCAAATTTTACCAACTCCTTAAATTACACTATGAACTTAATTTTGTGTCCAGACGAACTTTGTCTGCGTCTAGACAAAAAAGTTACTGTGTCCGGACGAGCGTCCGAACAAAACCAGTCCAGAAAGAAAATCATCAAGATGGAATTCACCAGCGTCCGGACAAAACCTCAAACCGTCCGGACGAAATGAGTAGCATCCAAGTGGGGCGCACAATCAGTGTTTTATTTAAAGTTTGTAACTGAGGATGGAAAGCTCACCTATAAATAAGTGGCTTGGGTTCCTAATTCAAATATCTATGATTTTAGAAGACGAATGATCGAGGGAAGCAAGGAGGCCAATTTGGAAGGCTCGGGACGTGTCAAGAAGTCGAAGATGGAGACTTGAGGATCATATCTTCTTCAACTTTTCGTTCTTTCTTGTCGCAACATGAACGGCTAAGTTTTTTCTATTCTTAAGGGATGATGAATCCCTAGCTCGGTATTTTTCGAAGTAGTATGAACTCATTTGTTTATTCTTTATTTTAGATTCAATTTGTTGTGTGATTTGAGACGTTGACTTTTGACCAACAAGTTCTTAATTTAAATATCTAGTTCTATTTTTATTTTCTATTATTGTAAAAGCGAGACCATACAACTGTTATATCTGCGTCTTGATATTTAAACGTAAGATACTTTTTACTTCGTTAGGACAGATCGTGCTCCAGACGAGCTGTGCCATAAGCTTAGATAAAGTATGTCAGGCTTGAATTCGAGCTTATCTTCTTGAAAATCCTCATCGGTCTTGTAGTTACCATAGAATTGAATTGAATCAATTAAAGTTAAACTAGAGTTTGAATGAAACTAGAAGCATTGGCTAGGGAGGATTCTAACCCTTAAGAATCTCTTTCTCACTTGAGCTCTTAATTCAGATTTCGCAGTTATTTCATTGAATTAGAATTTTAATCCCAATCAAACTCCTTTCTCTCAAAGAAATTTAAATCATAATCACATTAAATCCCTGAGAACAATATCCAGACTTTAGCCATTATCATACGGGTTAGTTGTTAAATAAGATTTTTAAATAAATGTTTTTGGTACGGTACGATACGAACCAATTTTTGACACCGTTGCCAGGGATTTAACTTACGACCACGGTTTAATTATTAAATATTTTTTATTTGATTTTCTAGTTGCCTACAATATTTCGTTGAACTGCACTTCTTCCTTTTTCAGGTTCTTGAAGATTAATTTGACGAAGACGGGACTTTGTAACAAATAGATGCAAAGATGAGCAAAAGGTTTATCGCTGTCCATGCACTGTGAGTTTTTCGTTTATGTTTTTATCTTCAATTGGAGAAAACTATATTTAGGGGACTTGCAGCCCATCCCCAGTATTTTCATAGCCCATGCATCCATCCATCCATCCGTCCATCTGTAGCACTCTTCGATCCTAAAATCGAATGCACTTTTCAAATGGCCCAACAACCTTCACTCAATTCACACACCGCACCCACTACCATGGCAGACCAATATCAAGACGACCTCTAGGTCAAATCTCTGATTGAGTATTTCACTCTTTCAGAGTATGTGTCACCTTCTTGTCTCCAACCCTCTACGATTGGAGCTTTGCACTATGAAATCAAATCTAACATCATTCAAATGCTCCCATCTTTTAGTGGATTTGGTAATGAGGACCCATACAAATATATATGAATTCCTAGAGATTCGCTCAACGGTTAATATTAATAACTTTTCTGATGAGGCCCTTAAAATGAAATTGTTCCCTTTCCCCCTTATGAATAAAGCCAAACATTGGCTGAATTCTCTAGAATCGAACACCATCACCACTTGGGCTAAACTTCAACAAGAATTCCTAAAAAAATGTTTTTTCATAGGCAAGACCAACCAAATCAGACGCACCATCACGAGTTTCACTAAACTCGAGGGCGAGACCTTCGACGAGACTTGGGAATGCCTTAAGGATCTTGTCAGAGCTTGTCCTCATCATTAGGTGCCAAAATAAAAACTAGTCCAGTGCTTCTATGATGGGTTGACACCTGAACACCGTTAATCAGTTGACGCTTCTTGTAGTGGAACATTCATGTTGAAAAATGAGAATGAGGCGTAGAGTCTTTTTGAAAGATTAAGTGAAAACTCCCAACACCAAGCCTCCGCCTCTCATACTGATTGGTCTATAGCTTCTTTCACCTCAGAATCCTGAGGCATATATAAGATTTCACAATCTCCCAACCTAGTTGCCACCCTAACACAAACTCTGAGTTAGCTCATGTTCAATGGTCCAGACACAAAACCACCTCCCGCCTTTTCAGGCCCTTGTGCATTGTGTGCCAGCTCGGTCCACTTTGTCTCTAACTGCCTATCTGTTGCAAGTACCTATGAGACCCTGACCCGTTTTCTTTTTTGGCATTTTTCGACGCGCGTTTAGCATTTTTGCTTTAGCATGTTTAAATGCTTTTTGATGTATGGTCGAGATTAGATATGCATGCGGGGCAGGTTTTCAAGGTCGTGGGATGTTACGGTGTGAATTTTAAAAAAAATTCAAAAAAAGATATTTTGGAGGGCTATAAATATCTGAAATTAGATATTTTCAAAAGATATTTTCAAAACTTCTCTAGTAAGTTTCTTTTTTTCTCTCTGCCTTCTCTTTAAGCTCTTAGAGGCCCGGGGCTCGATTTATAACGATCCAACAGCGGATCCTTGCTTTTGGCAAGGTGGGCAACGCGTTCATTCGGACGGAATTTTATTCTGGTAAAGCTCGGTTTTGCACGTGGTTTGAGACATCGAGTTTTTAACTCATCGAGGTAGGATCCTAGACTCTCGTGTCTTATAAGGGTGCTACGTATAATCGTGTGTGTTTTTAACGGTTAGATTGCTGTAGATCTGATTTTGTATCAAGTTGGGTTTTTGGGTTTAAAAGCCATTTTTCAGCAATTTTGGTGGATGGAATCGGGTATCGGGTGTTTCTTTTGAGGTCTTAGTGTTAGGCCTGGGCGTGTGTATGTCCGAAGGTGTTGAATGGGAGTTTGAAGGCTTCGAATCTGGATTTGGAGGTTGAAACCCGTAGCTCAGAACTAGTTTTCGCTTGAGTTCAATCGACTGGATCGTAGGGTCGATCGACTGGATCTTGGTTCTTGAGGTTCAGTCGACTGGACAGTGTGTTGGGCATTTGGGGCCTTTTTCCAGTGTGTTTTTAGTCGACTGGAGGGTGGGTCCAATCGACTGGACCTGGGCTATTTTGTGTGGGTGTTTTGGTGGTTGGCTTCTTGGTTTCCAATTGGTTTTCAATGGTATTCGGTTGATTGATTACGAGGTTAATCAATTGAAATACTGTTGGATGCCTTCTGGGGTTCAGTTGGTCGGGTTGTGGCTTTGGGAGTCGTAGCATGGCTTCGGGTGTTCGTTTAGGTGTCGTCCTTGGGGATGACGGGCATGGTTAGATGCGGGTTATCGGGACAAGGTTGTGCGTGTGCTAGTTATGTACGGGACGTATGGGTCCGTGGTTCGGGTTACAGGTGGGTTTTGTTGAGAACCGTTCTATGGGAGGTTCAGGTGTTGGCCTCCGAGTTAGACGTTGGTTGTCCCAGTGTGTGGATGGGTCTCAGTATGTGGATGGGTTAATCGGGTGATGTTTTGACGGGTGGCGTCGTGATGTATTGTTATACATGGTTATTTGTATTTATAACTGTTTATTTATGTACGGATTATGTAAGTGGATTATATGTTTTGGTATCGTTACGTGTACCGTAATTGCATACTTTAAAACCCAAAAGTTTTATAGACATGGTTATGTGGAATATGAGAAATGGATGCATATGATGCATGTTGCATGAATTACAAGTGTTGTGTGAGTCACGTGTGTAGCAAGTGACATGGTGTAACGTAGTGACAGTACGTGACTTTATGCATTTAAACCCTAGTTTAGTATGCATGTTTTGATTCAGTGTTATCTCGTAATATTCGGTGTTATTCCGTAATGTTCAGTTTTATCCTGTAATTTGCGATTTTACCCCGTGGTGTGCGGTTTTATCCCGTGGTATAATCCCGTGGTCAGTGATTTCATCCTGTGGCTTACGGTAAAATGTACGATTTTATCCCGTGGTTTGCGGTTTTACCCCGTGGTCTATGGTTTTACCCCGTAGTATATGGTTTTATCCTGAGAATGTATATTTGAGTTCAGATCTTTATCTCAGTGTTAGGACTGTGTTTGTAGCTTGTGAACACCAGTTATACACATCCGTATTGCGTTCTGTTGGAGTTGATGTCTCTCGGTCTGAGAGGTTACATGGATTGCATGAACTGCATTATGGGACGGATAGACCAAATTTTAAATTGTTTTCAAGAGTCTTGTGAATCGCGGTCTAAAAATCCTTTTTTAACTATTTTCACGACTCATATGAGTAAGTCAACAATGGTTTGCATCCTCGCCTTCCCGTTTGCATGTAAAAATTATTTTAAAGGCTTGAAAGAGAGTTTAAAACTGCACCTCATTTTCTAGCATGTTTAGCTTATACTGCATGTGTTGTCTAGTATTTGTTGAGCTTTGGCTCACGCCGTGGGATTTGATTTTCTTCAGGTACCGGTCACGTAGGTTGATCTAGAGATGTGGGAGGGGTGGAAGCGCTGTAGTCTTCTTTTTTGTTCTTTCTGTTATATGTATGTTGTAACATGTTTTTTCGGTGTTGAAATCGTGTAATGTATGCTGTTTAGCGATTATATAAAATGCATGTATGCTTTATATTGAGAGTGTATTCTCGAATTGGTTGTTTGTGGGTGTTTCACGTGACCCGGAGTTTGGGGAGTGACAGTACTCCAGGTTTGTGCAAGAGTAAGTAAATGCAGCCCAAGGTTTCTCCCATCTAAGTAATGATCCCTTTTTCCAACACTTATAACTCGGGTTTGAGGAACCACCCAAACTTCTCCTGGCGACATCCCAATCAAGGTGACATGCCAGCACCATCACTGAGACCAGCCTTTCTCCCAGGATACAGTTAGCCAACCTACCCACCTCCTGTCCATCAAACCGCACCTCATCTACCTCCTTGGGACACCGCGTTCGAGGACAAGGTTTTGAAAGCCCTACAAGAACTGGATACGAGGACCCAAATTTTAAGTTCCCATTCTCAATTTGTTGCTAAGCTAGAGATACAAGTAGGCTAGCTAGCTACCGCTATAAACCACTGTGAAGATGACAAACTCCTCAGTTAGAAAGTAGCTAATCCTAAGGGTCAGTTTGTCATAGAAAGTCAGCTAGCTCCTAATAATGGTTTCCACGAGTTGGCACAGGTAGTCATTACTCTGAGGAATAGACGAGAGCTTGAGACTCGTCCCGAGAAGCCTTCACCACCCATAGTCCTTTGTGACCCGGAGTCATCTGATGGCTCCAAAATCGACCCTCCTTCTTCATCTTCCACATTGTTAGCACCGGCTGACACAGCACCTCCTCTTACATCTTCTCATGAGCTACTGATGGCTCCTGTTCCCTCTCTTTTCAAACCTCAGGCTCCATTTCCCACATGCCTCGATAGGCTACCACCTTTTGGTAAAAAGTGAGCTGCAATTGACCACATGATCGATCTTTTCAAGCAGGTAAAAATCAACCTACCACTCCTTAATGCTATAAAGTAGGTCCCTTCATATGATAAATTCCTAAACGACCTTTGTACCTAAAAGCGTAAGTTTAGAAGAAACATCCCGAAGAAAGTCCTCTTCACCGATCAGGTTAGTGCTGTTATAGAACATGAGACCATTCCCAAACTCAAAAATCTGGGGACTCTTACCATATTATGCGTCATCGGCGATTACTCGATCGACCATGCCCTTCTCGACCTAAGAGCTAGTCTCAATCTCCTCCCTTACTCGGTATATGAGCAATTTGGGTTTAGTGAGCTCAAACCGACACCGATCACGCTTCAGCTAGCCAACCGGTCCGTTAAAGTACCTCACGAAATCATTAAGGATGTACTTGTCAAAGTTGACAAGTTCTTTTTTCCTATCGACTTCATCATCCTCGACACCGAGCTTGACCTACAACTTAGACGATAAATACCTGTTATCCTCGACAAATCTTTCTTAGCTACGGCCAACGCATGTATAAATTGTCGAACAAGAGTGATGGATGTCTCCTTTGGGAATATGAAATTGTGCTTGAACATCTTCCATGTCTCTTAACAGCTCCCACAGCACTCTGACTACTTTGCAGTTAACGTAATCGAAGAGGCCACCGAATCAGCCCTACCCTTCATATTTGGTAACAATCCTTTAGAGACGTGTTTGGCACACTTTGGAGCCGACACCTTCGATGTCGAGCAGTCCATGAGTGAGGTTACTCCCCTTCTTGAGTTCGCTAGCTATCTTGACACTCCACTGTAGAGGTCTCGATTTGAGCCCCCGCCATCTCTATCCTCCATCCCTGTTATGTCCTCTTTGGATTCACCACTAGACCTTGAGCTAAATCCACTCCAAGGTTCGCTTAAGTATGTATTCTTAGGGCCCAATAGCAACTTACCCTCCATCATTGTCTCTGATTTAACCCCCGACCAAGAGTCTCAACTTGTTGAGATTTTGAAAAACCATAGAGGAGCCATAGGGTGGTCAGTCGCTGACTTGAAAGGGATTGACCCCTTTGTTTGCATGCATCGCATCCACTGCAAAGATGATGCAAAACTGACTCGAGCAATGCAGCGGAGACTCAACCCAAACATGAAAGAGGTTGTTCTAAAAGAGGTCATGAAATTGCTCGATGCGGGTATCATTTACTCCATCTCTAACAGTAAGTGGGTGAGCCCAACCCAAGTTATTCCTAAGAAATTTGGGCTCACTGTTGTGCAAAATGACAAGGGAGAATTGATACCCACTCGCACCACGACTGGCTGGCGGCTGTGCATTGAATATCGAAAGTTGAACGCTGCCACTAGGAAAGACCACTTTCTGCTGCCCTTCATCGACCAGATCTTAGAATGTCTAGCGGGTTAAAGTTTCTTTTGCTTCCTAAATGGTTACTCCGGGTACAACCAAGTGCCGATCTACCTCGAAGACCAGAAGAAGACGACCTTCACCTGTCCATTTGGCACCTTCGCCTATAGGCACATGCCTTTTGGACTCTGCAACGCACCAGCAACCTTTCAAAGGTGCATGATGGCTATCTTCTCCAACATGGTCGAGAAATTCCTAGAAGTCTTCATGGATGACTTCTCAGTTTTTAGGTCCTTCTTTGAAGATTGTCTCCAATATCTTACAAAAGTACTCAAACGTTGTATATAGATAAATCTCGTACTCAGTTGGGAAAAGAGCCATTTCATGGTTCAACAGGGAATTGTGTTAGGGCACATCATGTCAAAAGGGGGGATCAAAATTGACAAAGTTAAAGTTGACCTCATCTCTAAACTTTCTCCCCTAGCTTCTATCCAACAGGTATGTTCCTTCCAAGGGTATGCAGGTTTCTATCGTAGGTTCATAAAGGATTTCTCTAAGATTTTCAAACCATTGTCTTATCTTCTCATGAAGGGCGCACCTTTCATCTTCGACGAGTCCTGCCTTCGAGCCTTTGAGCAGCTTCAAAACTCCCTGTCCACTACACCCATCATTGTGGCGCCGGGATCTGGGGTTTTTGAGATAAAAAATAAGGAGTTTTAAGAAATGTTTGAAAATTATTTTTAACACCTTGAAAATCGAATTTTGAAAACCTATTTTTTTTGAAAATAAAGTCGTCACTTGATTTTTGAGAAAAATCAAGAAAAATAAAAATGGCTATTGATCTTTAAAACGTTAACTTGAGAAATAGGGTTAGGGGGCTAAGGTACGAATCAGAAAAGATGTTAGGCACCCTATTCGCCCAACCATAAGATTGGCATCTACTAATCATCATTAGTTCTTAATAAGATTTCTTAAATACAGGCAAATACAGAAAATAGAGGTGAAAAGAGAGTATTCAAAATCAAATACAAAAAATACATAGCATATGTATATAGAATGCCAAAAAAATGCAAATAAAAAAAAAAATCTTAAATCCGACGACATGCAATTTCTAGCTAAAGGATATATAGAGCAAATTCACATGGCAAAATTTGAATAAAAGAAAAGAAAACATGTTAAAGGTAACTAAAATCAAATAAACATAAATTGCTAAGAATAAAACCTAAACCATTCTAACATGCTTTTAAATGATTTTTTATTAAAACTGCATATTTCCAAATATCATAAGAAAAAGAATTACACTAACATGTTTAATTTTATCAAAGAGAAATAGTAAATTAAGAAAGATGCATGAAAATTTCATATTAAAACTTAATAACAATTAAACTAATAACAAGTATTTTATAAGAAAATTTACAAGAGAAAATTAAACTAAAAATAAAAGGTTTTAAAAGGAAAAGGAAACACTACTAAAATAAAACTAATGAATTAAAATTATAACTAAAAGAAAAAGAAAGCAACATAATTATTTTCATGGACTTTGTGGATTGTATTAAAAAAACTAAACAAATAAAAGCAAAATAAAATAAATGCTATAAAATGAGAAACTATGCTAACATTAATAGATGTTGAATAAAAGAAAAGAAAAAAAAATACCATTTAAAAGAGAAAATTAAACCATCCTTACAAATAGAAAATTAAACTATCATTAAAAGATTTTATAAATAAGAGAAAAGAAAAGAAAAAAAATATTATTAATATTAAAAGATTTGGTGAGAAAACAAAAGAAAAAGAAAAAGAAAAGACTACTATGAGAAGAAACTCTACATTAAAAGATTTTGTGAATAAAAGAAAAGAAAGGAAAAAAAGAATATTATTAAAAGAAAAATAAACTAACATACTAACACATGAGACTAACAACTAAGAAATATAAAATATGAGTGTAATATTGATAATTATAACTATATGAATGTTAGTGCATTGATTATAATAATAACGACATTATGAGTCGTAATTGAAGATTATGTTAGCACTAATTAATGAATCTATGAAAAGTAACAATGCGCTTATGTAAACAAAATAAACTTTAATTAATTATATTCATATTCAACATGCTTATTACAATTAATTAGATGCTCACAATTAAATCAAACAAAATAGAAAAACTAAATCAACTATATGAGTGGTACTAGTAAAGCATGCAGAATAAAAAGAAATATGAAACTAACTCGGTCACTTCAAGAGAGAAGATGGAGATAAAAAGACCGATGATCCAAATAGAATACCTAGATCGATATAACCCGGGTGAAGCCTCAAGTCAAGAGGATGTGCTTCAACGATCCAATCCTCGATCAATGATCCAATCCAGTGTAAGGGCAAGTCAAGAATTCAGCAGGGTTTCGGTATTTGATAATCAAACTATTGACACTTCTGTAGGGTTTCGACATCGGGGCTCGTACTTGCTCACTGCTTTGGTAGAGTCTCTCTCTCTAAAATTCTTTCTTGAAAACGTACCAGGGGTACGGTATTTAGAATTCTCAACCAATGAAATGTTGACACGTTTTGGGATACGTCAGGTCATTTGGAGTTGGCAATCGCCAGGTATGGACATGACGGTCGCTACTAAAAGTGTAGTTTTCAAAAGGTTCTCATGGCGATCGCCACAATAGAGTTGGGGACCCCATGGTTCAATGTGGCGGTTGTTGCTTCTGGCTAGGGTTTCCAAGATGTTCTAATGGAGGGCGTCACAATGAACATAGCGACCCCAAGGCTCCAACATGGCGATTCAATAATGATTTCACTGGTTTGAAGGTTTTGATCATTGGGCTCAAATACCAAGTTTGGATTATTTTTTGAGGATCGTACTGAAGCACCATTCCAATTGTTTTTATCATCGGATTCACATGGATCAACTTAAGATTAGGCAGGGTGAAATTTGGGTGTCTACAATCATGCAGTCACTCGATTGATCACTACCTTTCGAGATTATGTGTAATGCTTTGGATTATACCGTAGGAGCTGTCTTTGGTCAACATGTCAACTGTTTCCCACATGCTATCTACTACACCAGTAAGACCCTCACGGATGCACAATTGAATTATACCACTACCGAGAAGGAAATATTGGCCGTAGTCTTCGTGCTTGACAAGTTTAAGTCCTACCTCTTAGGCTCGAAAGTCATCATCTACACAGATCATGCTGCCCTTCGACCTTTGCTGTCCAAAAAGGACACTAAGCCCCAACTCATCCGCTAGATTCTTCTCCTATAGGAATTCGATCTAGAGATCCGAGATAAAAAAAGAAACTGAGAATTTCGTAGCTGACCATCTCTCCCACCTGATAGTGGCCCCATCTAGTGACTCAATTCCTTTACGTGACTCGTTTCCAAATGAGTAGCTCTTTGCACTCACCGGCACCCAACTCCCGTGTTACGTCAACATCATCAACTATCTGGCAGTAGGCCTCATTCTCACTCACTGGTTTAAAATCAATAAGGAACGGTTCTTCTCCTAAATTAAATACTATTTTTGGGAAGACCCAAAACTTTTTAAATACTGCTCTAACTAGGTAATCCACAGATGTGTCTTCAAATCCAAGGTAACCAGCATTCTGACCTTTTGTCACTCTTTTGCCTATGGAGGGCACTTCAGTGGTAAGAAGATGGTAGCCAAAGTCCTCAAATCTAGTTTCTTCTAGCCCACCAACTTCAAAGATGCCCACGAGTTTCGTCGAACCTGCCTTCACTGCCAACAAACTGGCACAATTTTTGCCCAAGACATGATGCCCTTAAACCCTATTCTTGTAGTCGAACTCTTTGACGTTTGGGGCATCAACTTTATGAGACCATTTCCACCATCACATGGCTACGAATTCATCTCAGTAGCGGTGGATTATGTGTCTAAATGGGTCGAAGCCGTGACAACTAAATCAAATGACCACAAAGTTATGGTCAAGTTTCTTCAATCCAACATCTTCAGTTGATTTGATTTTCCACGAGCTATCATTAGCGATGGTGGTACTCACTTCCTAAATAAGTACTTCTCTACCCTGCTTCGTTGCTACTCCATCACACACAAGGTAGCCACTCCTTATCATCCACAGACTAGTAGCTACGTCGAGGTATCTAATAGGAAAGTCAAAAATATTTTGACAAAGACCGTCCGTCCTAATAGAAAAGATTAGTTCGAGAGGATAGACGACGCCCTGCGGGCTTATCATACTGCCTTTAAGACCCCCATAGGCATGTCCCCATATCGTCTTGTCTTTGGTAAAGCCTGTCACCTTCTAGTCGAGTTAGAACACCGAGCCTATTGGGCTATTAAAGCATAAAACTTCAATATAGCCAATGTTGTCACTTACTACAAACTTCAGCTCAGCGAGCTCGAAGAGATCTGTAACGAGGCTTATGAGAACTCCCACATCTACAAGACTCAAACAAAAGCCTTCCACAACAAACACATCCATCAAAATTTGTTTGAGCCTAACCAAAAGGTGTGGTTGTTTAATTCCAAGTTACAGTTATTCCTCAGAAAGCTCCAATCCCAATGGGATGGCCCGTTTGTGGTGACACACGTCTACTCTCACGGTGCTTGCCAGCTGCTCAACCCCCACTTGGGTAAGCATCTTATAGTAAATGGCCAGCGTTTGAAATCGTACATAGACGGTATCTCTGTCGACCCTGCCATCGAGTCTAACGATCTCATTAATCCAGCACCCCCGACTTAGTGACCAAGTACCACATCTGGCTGAAGACGTTAAACTTATCCCTTAGGGCATTTTTTTAAGCTTTATATTTTTCTCCCCGTTCCCACAGTTGTCTTACATTTAGTAGGCCCTTAGGGCATTTTTTTTCTTATGTTCATGTAATAAACACAGGTGTTCTTACTAATATATGCAGTTTCTTTTATTTTTATCTGTCTATCTTTACTCTACTTGCTGCTATTTGGATGTATGAGTTTCTAATATAGGTATTATTTTTAGCAACTGCTTTGTTACCGTGAAATTTCTTTTTCTCTTGTTTCACTTTTGTTCGCACTACGGACAGTGCATTACTTAAGCTGGGGGTGTTATTGTGTAATTTGCTAATTCGTCAAACTGTGTTGAAAAAAAAATTGAGAAGGTTAAAAGATCTAAATTGTAACTTTAACACCCTAGATAAAAAATGAATACAGTACTCTTGGCATACTATTGTTTTACAAGAAATAAATCATGAAATTGTATATTTGGCACAATCTGGCACTGCACACTTGATTGTTGAAATTGGTTTTGTAATAATGAATACTTGTAGTAAGAATAACTTTAAATACAATAAGGTGGAGACTTGATCCTGTGAGTCTTTGAAATTTTGATACCTTTTTTAGAGAATTAGTGCTATATTTACTCATTTTTAATTATTCAGCATGCAATATTCGTTGTATAATGTCGATATTCATTCTTGTTTGCTAAAAGTTGAGAATTTTTATGTGAGTTGAATTTAAAATTTTTTAAAAATAAAGACTGTGCAAAAGATTGTGTTAAACTTGGAAAAGAATTTTAGGCCATGTTTCTATATTTGAACATGTTCGTGTCTTTGGTATTCAATTGACCCTAGTTCACTCTTTGAAGCCTCTTACATTTAAAGCATTTTTCTTGTTTCTCCTAGATACCTAAAAATATCTTGTGAACAGGAAATGGCGATGATGAGTATATAAAATTGAAAATTAAAGAGGATTTAAGAGTGCAAAAGAGTTGGATAAAATATTTAGTCTAGCAACACAATTGATTGTTCAAGTGTATATGCAATGGGTTACCCAAAAAAAAGTATTTAAATTAATGGTTCATGTATACTGCCCATATAATGACTTGTTCCAAGCATTGTGATTTCTACCCTAGCCCAGATACACTTGATCTTTACCTAAAGTTATAACAAAAAATAATGATCTACTTGATCCTGTGTGAGACGTAATATGATACATAGAAATAAGTAAATGAAAAGGACAGATAAGACTTGCAAAAAAATTTCCCAATACCTGGCATTCCAATCACGAGATTATGAGTCATTCTTGCTTGGGAGATTGAAGTCGATATATTATTTTGATAGAAATTCGGACTTTAAGTATTTTGAGACATGAGACAATGGTCGAGTCAACCCGAACATGCCAAGTCCAATTTTTGTGGTGAAGATTTTGGAAAAATAGCAGTTAGCCAAGATTATGTATGAATTCAATGTCAGGGGTAGTATTTTTACAGTTTGTTATTTTGATCTTCTCAGAACAAAAATATTTGTGGGTTAATGGGATTAGATTCTTTTTGGCTTTCTTGAGGACCAGCAAAGTGTAAGTTAGTGGTGTGATCGGTATCCACAAATGCACTTTGTTAAGCTTCGATTTTGTGTTTAATAATTTATTTTGTAGTGTTTTTGTCAATAGCATCAAAGGGAGTGGCTTAACAGAGAAAATGGTGTAAAACAGGACAAAAATAAGTTAAGGGACAAAAATAAAATTTTCGCAAAAGATCTGTCTAGACGGACCATTGCTACGTCTGGACGGGATCGGTCCAGAAAGTTTTGCGTCTGGAAAGATTTTGTCCGCGTCCGGACGAAAAAGTTACTGTGAAGAACACGTCCGAACGAGCATTCAGACAAAACCAGTCCAGAAAGAAAATCGTCCAGACAAAATTCGCTAGCATCCGGACGAAACCTCAAACCGTTTGGACGGAATGAGTAGCGTCCGAACGAGGCACGCAGTCAGTGTTTTATTCGAAGTCTATAACTGAGGACGAAAATTCAGATATCTTTGATTTTAGAAGACGAAGGATCAAGGGAAGCAAGGAAGCCAATCTGGAAGGCTCGCGACGTGTCAAGAAGTCGAAGACGGAGACTCGAGGCTCACATCTTCTTCAACTTTTCATGCTTTCTAGTTGCAACATGAGCGGCTAAGTTTTTTCTATTCTTAAGGAATGATGAATCCTTAGCTCAATATTTTTAAGAGTAGTTTGAATTCGTTTGTTTATTCTTTATTTTGGATTCAATTCATTGTGTGATTTGAGACGTTGACTTTTGATCAACAAGATTTTAATTTAAATATTTAGTTCCATTTTTATTTTCTATGATTGTAAAAGCAATATCATACAACTGTTATATTTGCGTCTCAATATTCAAACGTGAGATACTTTATACTTTGTTAGGTGATCGTGCTCCGGACGAGCCGTGCCATAAGCTTAAGATAAAGTATGCTAAACTTGGATTCGAGTTTATCTTTTTGAAATCCTCATTGATCATATAGTCGTGATAGGATTGAATTGAATCAATTAAAGATAAATTAGAATTTGAATGAAACTAGAAGTATTGGGTATGGAGGATTCTAATCTTTAAGAATCTCTTTCTCACTTGAACTCTTAATTCAAATTTCATAGTTATTTCATTTAATTAGAATGAACTCTTAATTCAGATTGAAATCTTTTAATTCCAATCAAACTCCTTTTTCACAAAAGAAATCATTAACTAATGACTAAATAAATAAATAATAATCGCATTAAATCTTTGATAACGATATCTGGATTTTAGCCACAATTCTACGAGTTAATTGTTAAATAAGATTTTTAAATAAATATTTTTGGTACGGTACAACACGAACCACTTTCAATTACCATCATCCCAAACCAACTAAATTTGGATTTGCACAAATAAAATTTCCAAATGTTAAAATTAAGTCATTAATCTCACTTATAAGTCACAAATCATTAAGTTACATAATTTTAGCTACCAACTATGAGTTTCAAATTTAAAATAGCAATCAATTTTCGTAAATTTAAACCAAGAAACCGAAATCTTGTTAGGGTTTCAACCAAATTCCTAGAAATTTTAGGGTTACATGAGTTTAACTTAAAATTCAATATATATCTCTGGCAATTCATCAAGAATAGTCAAAATCCTACCTTATGGAAGCTAAAACCCCAAATTTTGAAACCCTAGAAATTTTCTCCCTTCATAGATTTGGTTCCTAGGTCGGATGTTCGCAAAGTTCTCGTCGTGTAGAACTCGTATTCGAGACGGCGTCGCTTGATTTGGCGTGGAAAACCATCAATTTTGGAGAGAAGGTTGATCTCAAGTTCTTGAGAGTTCTTTGGTGAGTTTGGCTTTCCTTTTCTTTTCTTTCTTTTTTTTTTGGTCTTCTTTTCTTAAATCTTCTAGAAGGGTCCCACTAACATACATTTATACTCATTTAAATTTCAACAAATTGGTGAGAAGTCCTGTTTTTTCTATCTCGCAAGGTTCATCATCACAAAACTATTTCAACGATAGATCCTCAGTTTTCCATGTGTACGTTTTTCGAGACAAATATACCCTATTATTTCTGTTGTCTTCTTTTTTTTTTCTTCTTCTGCTTCATTTTTATTCGCTTCAATGAAAAGACCACATATAGAAATAAACCCTAAAATACATGGATACTCTCTCTCATGTTTCTATAAAAATGCAGAAACACTTTGCCCTGATCTGGTGCTTTCGGGTGGGATGATAATGGAGGGAAGATTCAAGAGTGAGAGAGAAGATTTCGTGAGTGAGAGAGAAGATTCACCTGTCAAAGATTTCGTGAGTGAGAGAGAGGGAGAGAGTGCTTGACGGTTGATAGTAATTGACTTGTTTGGTCTGCCTTGAAACTAATTTGGTTTAACCTCTTCCAGATAAATTTATTTGCAACAATAGATAAATTAAATAAACTTATTTGAATATAAAATAGGTAAATTTATTTAAACGCATAGTAATTGACATGTAAATAGATAAATTTATCTGTTTTAAGGTGTTTATTAGTTTTTTTTGTTATGTAAATAAATAAATTTATCTATTTTGCTTAGCAATTGACATATAAATAGATAAATTTATTTATTTTGCATAAATTTATCTATTTATTTTGTTTGCTGTAATAAACATATAAATTTAACTATTTAATATAAATTTATCTGTTTGTTTTTGCGTTAGAGCAGAATCAATGACAATGTTCAGATCATTAGGAAGGGGAATTCGGCGCTTTTAGATCATTAAGGGGAATTCAACGGTTTCTCAAAATGAGAGGATGAGATTGAACGAAAAATTGAGAGTGTTGACTGTTGATGCAGAAACGGTTTTGGGAACTTAGATAGGTATGTTAATATATATATATATATTTATCTGTTTATATATACTTGTGCTTATTTGACCAGTTTTAGCAAATTGTGTTTGTTTCACGAAACAGATAAATTTTTTTGTCTAGAATTTATAGTTGTTTGAAGGAACAAATAAATTTATTTGTCTAGTACTTGTGCTTGTTTAATGAAACAGAAAGATTTATATGTATATTTTTGAAATAAATTACGTTTTTTAAATAGGTTAGACTTTGCTCGTTAAAATATTTATTTATGAACCTTGCGAGTTAAAATTTATTTTTATGACCTCTGGTTGAAATCCTTTTTAAGTTTTGCAAGAGTCATTTTATTAAATTCCCCAATTCCATTTAATTGAAATCCTTTTTAATTGTACCTCGGGTATCCACACATGCCAACCGCATTTAAAGTACAACATATATCATTAAAAACTATTTTCGGTAATTTCAATTATGTTAAAATAATTAATAATAAAATGATAACGTACCGGGTCTCTACATTTTAACTCTAGCCAAAACCACTATGCTTTTAGATTTGTTTCATCATGATGAAAAAAAAAAGTAAAAAAATGTAAAACAAAAAAATAAAAAGAATTCAGAAAAGACAGAAAAAAAGTCACAGAAAAAGTGAAAGGAAAAGCTATCCCAAATAGTATCGAAACTTCAAGAGACATTAGACCATATTTAGATATTTTTCATAAATTTGTTGTAGAAAATATCTTATTTTAATCCAATAATTAAAAAACTATTATTAAAATATTTTACATTTAAACAAATAGATCGTTAATCTAGTCAACTATTTATTTTTATAAGGATTACATATGATAAATAATTTGATGACAAAAATATTTATATAAATAATTTGGCATTCATTTTTTTATAAAATGTCCTTGATTTCGTTTTTAGCTTAGCTAATGATAATAGCCTTATTACTACCCATCTATTAAAGCTCACTTTCACATAATGATTATTATTTTTTATTTGCTTATTTATGTTTTTAATAGAAATTGTATATATATATATATATATTTATTTATTTACTATATTGATTTCTCTCAACTGATAAACTGAGATTTTTTAAAATTTTCAAATAAAATGTGAACTATTAAGAAAAAATAAAATTAAGTTACAATAAGAAAACTGGTTGATTTCTTGTATCTTTTTACTAAAAGATTTGTACTTTTCAAATTATTTCATCAGGATTATTAAAAACAGTAAAACCATTTAATAAAAATAAAAAATTATTAAAAATCAAAAAATCACTAAAAATAATTGGCTTAAGTCAATTGCCGAACTAAACAAACATGTTTGTTTATAGTGATCAAAATTTATGAAAATAATACATTAAATATAATAAACAAATAAAAGTTTAAATGCAGCCAAAGTTATCACATAATAGTTATCAAATAATTATCTAAATAATATAAACTCATTACCAAATAAGTCCAATAACTTCAAAAGTCAAATATAAAATCCTCAAAAGCTAAGACCGGAACCCAATTAAGGTCTAACCATAGACGAAAATAGTTATGGCTTGCAATGTGATGTTTATATTTGAGGGTAAATAAATAATTTTATATTTAACTTCACGTGACTTGTAATTCTTGGGTTATGTATCTCACCTCATCCCATGTGACTAGTTAGATCTCAATTCATAGAATTGAGAGTCCTTCATGAAAATTAGTTCAGTTATTATTGTAATAAACAAATATAGAATTGCAAAAGCATGGCCATATTGTATAAGAATTGCAAAAGCAAGCGTGGGAAGAAGGGAATGGGATAGTGACGACATGGGAAGGAAGATGGCGAGACAAGGGCTGGGATGCAATAATGCTACTAAGGGTCCGATTGGTAACTAGCTTAAAATTTTATTTCTTTTATTTTTTTATTTTTACTTTTTTTGCTAAAAAGCTAAATTGCTAAACACATGATAAAATACCATTGTTCCCGCCCAACATGTTGTCAATGGTGTTGGTGTTACTTGCATGGAATTTTTAACAAGTAAAAATATTTAATTCACATTAAAATGAGTCATTTTTTGCTTTTCACATGTCTATTGAAGAGGCGAAATATGCAAAATAATTAGAGACGGAGAGATAAATAGTTGGGTGAAGGAGAAGGCTACTTGAGTTGGGAGTATCGACAGTATGAATAATCTGTATCTAGTTCTGAATTCTGATCTCAGTTATGATCCCTTAAGAGCACGGCCATCCCTCCTATTTATAACCCTCTGATGGAACTATTAGGATTAGAACGAGACTCTAAGAGATATAATTGAATCAGGAAAGGTAATTTCGGGGATCATATCCACAGATTAACCATTATTCGAAGAATCTGTGTTCTACTCCAACTCAACTAAGTCGGTTAGTGGGTGCTCCGTGGGCACCCGACCCATTCGGGTCAAGTAGTCGACCCATTCAGGGGTCATTTAAGTGACTCAAGTGGATGAGTCTTAAGACCTGACAAGTTCTTTCATTATCCACCAAGCCACATGTCTCCCAACATTTTGTGCAGGATTGTACTGCCATCGTCTTCATTGTTTCTGAGACACATTCAATTCTCAAAGGAATCTAATATAGTCTGTGTTATATATGTATATTTGACTTGTTCAGTCTGTGCTAAGCCACATAATTTATACTATGTCATCATAATAAACTAGTTAAAGCTACACTCACAGCCTGTGTTGTCTTTATAGTCTGTGCCATACTAATATAATCAAGTAATCAGGGCTACTATTACAGCCTATGCTATGCCTCATAGTCTGTACTATAGAATGTTTTTATTCGTAGTCAAGGTTACGCTTTATAGTCAACACTATGGAACATTGTGTGCTTCAAAAGGGCCGAATAACATTAATTGGTCGAGCTACTGAAGGGGTCTTAGTAGCTCGAATCTCTAATGACTAGATCAAGTCGGGTCTGAGCCTTTTCACTGCTTCAAGTAACTTGAGCTTGCATGCCCTATTATTCTCGTGTTTTCATGTGAGTAGTAATTTATACTTGGCCGAGCTCTTGGGAATCCTAGTAGCTCGATTCGCCTATGAGTTGTTTAATTTGTCAATACGCTCGTACTAACACTGAAATGATGAGTCAAACCATTCGTGGTTGCCGAGCTACACATGGTCTCCCAGTAGCTCGGGTAAATCACTTCCGAATTCTTGTGGTCCGAGTAACTCGGAGATGTGATTTCTGGTTAGAGTAGAGCTTTCAAATACTTCGAGCTTGTCGAACTCCCTCGAGTGACTCTAGCCGACTGACTGGAGCCCCATAGACTGAAGAAAGTCCGATCCAGATACTTTGTATTCTTTTTACTTAAGCAATGATAACCGAGTTGCTCATGGGCTCAGTAGCTCGAGCTTCCAATGACCCGAGGAACTCAAGTTCTCACCTGGCCCGGGAATCGTAGCCTCAAGTAAAATGATTTGGGTACTCCATCCTTACAGAAAATTATAGTCCCTTTCCCTTCCTGCTGACTGTAGGATCGAGCTAATATCCCCAGTTTCTCATTCACAGATTTAATCGAATTCCATCATCTTTTAATAATGGTTATCTACAGTGAGCAATAAATATACATTTTTTTGAGATTGGGTTCCTGCTGTGATCCAGTCACATTAGATTGAGCTATGAGCTTGAAATCGTTTTATTCGAGATCTCAAAATTTAATAGGAATTATTTATTATGTTGAACCCATTGAGTAGGTAATCTTTGTAAAAAATTAAGTCAATTGGTAATCATTATTTATCTGATGAGAGGATGTTTGTTGTAAAAAAAATAATTATCTTATAATATTTTGAGAATAAATTGTTAAACAAATGTATGTGCATCATATGACTAACAATGTTTGATTGATGCTTGATTGGCCTAATTTTTTATAGGAATTACCTACTCGATGGATTCAACATAATAAACGATTTCAATTAAATTTTAAGATTTCAAATAAAATAATTTTAAGCTCACAATCTATCCTGCTTGACTGGCTAACAGCACCAGGCACAGCAGGGACCCCAATCCAAT